>JARPZY010000015.1:14464-188158 GCA_036172905.1 Meloidogyne graminicola | reverse complement strand
TATTTTTGGAAGCTGATTTTAATATCAGCTATTATTTTTTTCTGTTGACTTTGGCGCATTTTAAATTGTTTTTAGGTGCGTATAAACTCGCTTGCAAAGTTGAAAAATTTGCGTTTAAATAAAAAATATTTTTTCTTCGATTTAATTTTATTAATTTCAGTCAAAATCTGACGATGAAGGAGATGACGATATTTTAAAAAAATCTGGAAAAAGTTCCTTTTCGTCACAGAGTACAGGTTCTATGGAGGATGATTATATAGAAGGAGAGGACGATGAAGAATATTTTGTTGAAGGAAAAGGTGGTGGCTTAACTCACAGATTTGGTAATAATGGAGGTATGGGCGTTCTTTAAAAAATTTTTTCCCCTAAATTTTGTGATGTTTAAAATAAAATTTCCCTATTACCTAAAAAATTAAATTAAATATTTGTTTTTTTAATTTATGGCTTTTCTATTATGTGACCGCAAGTTTTTCTTTAGGCATTATTTTCGTTTGTTGCGGACAAAAATTGCGGACTTTCATCTTTATTTTTTTAATTTTTAGGTATTCATTCCCCTACAGCACCACCAAAATTACCTTTAGGCGAAGCTACAAGCCTTTCATCCTCATCACAAGAAAGAGAATTATTACCACTTGAAGGAGGTATAGATACAAATACAACAACAGAAACATCACATTTATATTCTTCTACACCTAGAAGAAAAGGAGGAGGAAATTCAATTAGAGGAAGATATGGAAATATTCCAGATGAACGTCGTACTCCATTTTATAATAATGGTTAGTTTAATTAAATTTTTAAAAATGTGCCCCGAAGAATTAGAATGTTTATTTAAATAAGCTTTATTCCTTGCTTAACTTTTGATCAATATTTGGTAAATTAAAGATTAAATGATTTTTCAACATTCAATTGCTTTGGTGCCTATATAAAAACGTAAAAATATATTTAGCTGACACAAAAATCAGCTTACAAAAATAATGATATAGTTCTACAGGATCGTCTAAGATATTTAGTTTTTTTGTATTAGTAAAAGCAAAATTAATTTAAAAAACATATATTTAACAAATATTTTTAATTTATCAACCAAAAAGAAAATAATAAAATATGGGAAGTTAAAAATTTATTAAAATTAATTTTTTGTTTAATATCTATTTTTACATTAATTTTTACAATTTAACTTCTTTTTTTTTAATTTAACTAAATTTAAATGTTTCAGTCTTCTAAACAAATTAATATTTAAATGTTTTAATTTTTTTTATTTAAAAAGGTCATCGACGTAGTATAAGAAGAGATGCTAATACAAACGAAAATGTTAACAGAAGAAGTGGAAATAACATTTTTTCACGTTTTTTTCGTTTTCTTTTTGGTTTTGGAGGAAATAATGGAGATAATTACTATAAAAATCAAAGGTTACCTATTTTGGCTACTCCATTTACTAATCCAACTGCTGGAAATGTTGGAAATTATTACAATGGTAAAGCAGCGATAAAAGAAGTTTAAAAAAATAAATAAATATTTTAAATTTTATTTTTGAGGTTTTCTTATTTTTTAATTTATTTTTAATTTAATATTTTCACTTTTTTTTATTTTTTTTAAAATTACTGCGCAGAGAAAATAATTTAGCGCTTTATATTTCTTTGCTTTCATTAAATAACTTTTCAGGGAAATTTCCACTTATATAATTTTATTTTTCAAGTTTATTATTATTTTGATTATTCTTTAATCTAATAAGCGAACATTTAAAAAAAAATTTTTTTAGACAAAATGGTCATTTCATAAAGGTCAGTCTTAATATTAGGCAAACAATATATATTTTATTTACCATTATGTCTGTTGCCCATTTTGTCCAAAAATTTTAAATTGCCTAATTAAATTTTATTTTTTTTGGCAATTTTTTATGAATATTAGAAAAATTTTTTTTTAAATGTTCGCATTCTCTATTAACTAACTAATTTTTCTCAACCTTGCAAGTAATCTCATTAAATAAAAATAATTTTTTTTTTAAATTTCTTTTAAATTTTCCTTTTTTTTTTAAATTTATTTATTTTTAATTTTTTCATGGTTTTTCAAAGTTTCAAACATATTTTGCCGTTTAAAATACTCTTTCATTTTAATCGCCCAATAATTCACTTTTTTTATACTCTTTTTGCATCATACATATTAAAAAAAATTTATTTTTTATTCTAATTTATATTAGTTTTTCTCTTTTTTTTCTAAGCACAAGAAAGGAAATTTAAAATATTGATATGAAATTATTTTAGAAATAGTATTTAAAGGACAAATTAAGGCAACTATTTAGCAATTAATAATAATTGCTTACAAAAATAGATTAATACACATTAAGTTTATCTACGCATTAAACACAAACTCTTAAGCATTAAATAAAGTAATTTATTTGAAAAAACATATATTAAGTAAAAATAAATTTTAAAAAAAAAACGTTAATTTTAAAAAATTGTTTCAATTTAATTTTTAGCCATTAATTAATGGCTTACAAAAATATGCGAATGGCGGTTTGTTAACTCCGACTGTAACTATAGTACAAAGCATTAATAAAATATTTTAGTTAAATAAATTTATATTATGCAAATATTTTAAATATCCTGTTCTAAACAGTTTTTTTAGCGCCCAACTTTTATATATTGCGTTTGTAATTTTTAATTAAACATTCCAACAAAATGCAATATTAATACATACTCTTAATTATTATTTGGAATTTTTTTTTATTTATTTTGGATTATATTCTCCTACATGAGAGAACATTTTTTTAAAAGAATATTTTCAAATTAATGATAAAAATTATTAGACAGTCAGAGAAAATTCTCTTCACTTTCTGTACTATTTCTTTTATCTCTCTTAAAATATTCTTTTTCTTTTTTTTTTACACCCATAATCATATATTTTTGAAAATTAAATTCCTCTAATTATTTTATTTTTCACTTAAAAATATTGTATTTTTTAAATTTTAAAAATAAAAATTTTTTAATGTTTGGTTCAGTTCAATTATTTTTGTTTTGTTAAATACAACAGCTAAAAGTGATTTTAATTAATTCAACATGTCTACTTAATATAAATAAATTCAATTTTGTATGTATTTAAATAAGCAAGAAATAAACACATATGTGAGGAATGTTGTCCTGTGACGTATTTTTGGAAGCAGTGCGATCACTGCTAATTTAAATAATTTATTTTTAAAACTAATATAAAACTAACTAAAAAATTAATAAAATAAAATCTTTTTGGAATTTAAATGCTAAATAAAATTTAATTTTTCAATGTGTTAGTTAACCATTTTCAGATTGAAAAAAAAAATACAATTCTAAAAGACTTGCAAAATTAACAACACAATGCCCTGAAAGGCTAGTCCTACTAAATTAATTTTATTAATTTAACAAATTTACTTTAAGAAAAAAGTTTTAAAAATATTCTATGTATATTTTTGAGTATTGCTAAGCAATACAATTCCAAAATTTATTTAAATATTAGTATTTTTAGTAACTACACCATACCTCAAAGTGTATATAAATACCAAAGTTGTTTTAAAAATAAAGCTTAATAAATAAAATATATTAAAAATATTAGTCATTAAGTAAAAAAAGATTAATTTTAAAATTTATTTATGTTTTAAACATTTTTTTTTAGCATTGAACTGTCCTTTTAAATGGCTGGATTACTTTCTTTCTTTTTCACTTCTCTTCTTACTATTTATTTCTCTTTTGCTCAATCAATGACTATGCATATTATTGGTGTTATTCCTTGTTTTTGAAGATTTATTTTCTTGTTTGTTAATATTCTTATTTTTAGTTTTTTTTTGCTGATTTAGACAAATTTCGTATGCCACCAAAGTAATTTTATTTTTAATAATTTATTAAATTTAATTTTGAATTTATAGAGGATTTAAACGTAAACGAGAGGATGGGGATACTGAAGGAGATTTGGAACGCTTTGACGATGATGAAAATAGCCGTCTCACACCTTCCACAACAATTAGAAGTAAATATTTAATTTTTAAAAGGAATTTGTTTCTAAACAGAAATATAAAATATACATAATGTTTGGTTAATGAATTGTGGGTCATTAAAACGACTTTTCAACATAAATAAGACTAGATTTTTGAACCATAGAATTTTAGTCGAAGCATAAGCTCGACTTACAAAAATATTATAATATAAAAGCCCACATTTACGCCATTAAGAAAAAAAAAGTTAATTATTTAAAAATAAACGATATAATACATATTAAGCAAATTAATAGAATGGTAGAATAATTAGTGTATTTTAACCTTATATGTTCTAAAACGATTTTAGGTAGAGATAAGGACGTAGAGTTTGGGTTTTCAAGACCGCAAAAAATTGCTGATCTTGATGAAGAAACTCCAATTCAACAATCTGACCCTAATGGAAATGTAATTGAACAAACACACTACATTGTTGTCCCTTCATATGCTTCTTGGTTTGATTACAATGGTGTACATCAAATTGAAAAACATGCACATCCTGACTTTTTTAATGGCCGAAATAGGAGCAAAACACCTGAAACGTTTTCTTTTATTTTCACATTTTTAATCAACTATTTCGTTTAGATATGTTGCTTATCGCAATTTTATGATTGATACTTATCGTCTAAATCCATTTGAATATTTGTCTGCAACTGGATGTCGTCGAAACTTGAGTGGAGATATTTCATCAATTATTAGGTTTATTAATTATTTTGATTGTTACATTTTATACGAAGGTTTTAATCTTATTCAGAGTTCCGACTATTATGTTTTAGCTAAAAATAAAAGTTGCTTAAACGTAAGAATAAACCTAAAAAATAATATGGGAAAATAAGAGATTTTCTCTAACATTTAATTGTCTCTCTTCATTTCCTTTACTATTTTTGCCAATAAGCGACTTTTTCTAACTGGGGTCGCTATAGTATATGGGGTCCGAGCTCGAGACATACGGTATATACCATTCGATTCCCTGAAACTTGCAAAACCATAGAGGGGAGTAAGCTCATTTTTGGGATGAAAAATTCGAAAATACATCACGCTAATCACATAATTTTGGTGTCATTCAACTCAGCTTGACAAGCTCTTTCGAATGAGCCATCATTTGTATTTTCGAATTTTTCATCCCAAAAATGAGCTTACTCCCCCTATGGTTTTGCAAGTTTCAGGGACCTGTATCTCAGCAAGTATTCGTCTCCGGTAAGAAATTCTTATATATTCGAGGTCAGCTCGATGAGAGGAATCGAATGGTATATACCATATGTCTCGAGCTCGGACCCCATATACTATAGAACAGCCTTCTAACTTTAAACATTATATTAAAAATTCTTGCTTTCAGAATTCACGAATTTCTTCAAAAATGGGGTTTAATAAATTATCAAGTTGATTCTGAAAGTCGCCCAGCCCCAATTAGTGTTCCGCCAACTTCCCATTTTATGGTTTTGGCGGATACTCCATTTGGACTACAACCTTTATCAACTATTAACACTGAAGCAAAACCAAGTCAACGAGTACAACCTTTGCCTGTTGTTACTGAAAATAAAGAAAGTTTGGAGGAAAATTCGACTAATAAGGAAGCTGGAGAGAAAGAAGATTCAAAACCCTCCTTTCCTAAAGAAGAAGAAAAGTCAAAAGAATTATCAAAAAAATTGGAAACAAAATTGTTAACTGAACCAGGATTAAAACTTGATCAATACCAAAAACAACAAAGAGTAATTTAATTAAATTTTTATTTTAATTTAAATTGTAGGGGAGAAGTGCTGTTAAAGAATGGACTCCACAGGAGACTTTGTTGTTATTGGAAGGCTTAGAAATGTTTAAAGACGATTGGAATCAGGTTTTATTAAAAATGTTTTAATGTAGATTTTGTTGCTTAGAATACAACTTTCAGAATTTTTATTATTTCAGAGCTTTTCTGAATTTTTTCAGAACAAAATAAATATTTCATTACCTTTCAACGCTTTTATAAATTTTCAGGTTTCTGATCACGTAGGAACACGTACACAAGATGAATGTATTTTACATTTTTTAAAATTGCCAATACAAGATTCATTTTTGGAGGAAGAAAATAAAAAAGAAGGGAAAAATGGGGAAATTTCAAATGTTTTAGGTCCTTTAGCTTATCAGCCAATTCCCTTCAGTCAATCTGGAAATCCTGTAATGTCAACTGTTTCTTTTTTGGCAAGTGTTGTTGACCCTAGAGTTGCTTCTGCTGCTGCTAAAGCTGCACTAGGTTTATTTAAATATTAATTCAAAATTCTGTTTTTATTCTGATCTTTGAAAATTCTGATTTTATTCTGTTTTATTTTTTCAGAAGAGTATTGCAAAATGAAAGAAGACGTTCCCCCACTTTTAAACCAAGCGCATGCAAAAAATGTTGAAGCTCATGCTAAACAAAATAATGGAGAAGTTGATATGAACATTGCTTTATCTACTTTGGATTCGTCTTCAAAAGAAGCTGTTAAATTTAATTTTAATTAAAAAAAAATTTTCAATTTAGAATAAAGACGACTCTGAGCCTAAAGAAACAAAAAATGATAATGAAGTAAATGATGAATCTGTCGAGACAACAAAACCAGACCAGAATGAAGATGCAAAAATACCTTCTGAACAACAAGCTGCTGAGCCAAAAGCTAATAAAGAATCTGTTATGAATGAAAATATCCAAATTGCAGCAGCAACAGCATTGGGAGCTGCTGCAGCTAAAGCAAAATACTTGGCTGGTGTAGAGGAGAGAAGAATGAAGGGATTGGTAGCGCAATTAGTTGAAACACAGATGAAAAAGGTTTTTTTAGTTATTTTTTGTTTAGAATTGTTAAATTGTTTGTTAAAATTAGAATTTTAAATGAATAGAATTTCTTCTAGAAATTCATCAATTCAATATTAATTTTTGTTTTGTTTTTTTTAGCTCGAATTAAAGCTGAAACATTTTGAAGAATTGGAACAAATAATGGATAAAGAACGTGAAACAGTAAAAAATAAAAAAATTTTTTTTTAAATTTTATTTAAATTTTCCCTAGTTGGAAGCACAAAGACAACAATTAGTTAACGAACGTCAAGCTTTTCATCTTGACCAGCTTCGTTATTTGGAGCAAAAAGCTAAAGCAGATAAGCACCAGCAATTAGCTTCTGAAGGGAAAATTCCTGCTACTTTACCTCCTGGATTTGAAGTTATTTTTTTAATTTAATTTTTTTAATTCTCTAAGGTTGGTGGTGTTCCTACACAACCACAGCCTATTTTACCACCTCAAAATATTAATCCACTAATTGCCCAAAATAGACAGCAGGCATATGTTGCCCCTAATGTTGAGGAACAAAATACTGAAGGTTTAAATTGTTTAAACTTTTTTAAATTAATATTTAGGAGAAAATACATCGTCTTTTCAAGCAAAATACCCTCAAGGGGCTTCTTCACAATCTACTGCTTCACAGCCTTTAAGATCTCCTGCTGTTCCCGCACCTTCACCTAGACAAGCATTTTCTTCATCACAAACACAACATCCAATTTCTACGTTGGATTCTTCCCAATCAAAAGCTAATAAAAATTCAACACAACAGCAGACTCCGATAATTAATGCTCCTCAATCTAATATTCCACAAGGACAATATGGTTAGTATTATTTTGAGAATATTATCCTTTTAAATTTGTTTTAGCTGTACAAGGTCATCAAATACCTTCAGAATATTATCAAACACAGCAACAGCAGCAGCAATTAACTACAACACCAACAGTTCCATATAACCAACAACCTCCACCCCAACAACAGTTTATGCCACCACAGTACCCCCCACAAGTTTACCCTCAACCTGGACAACAACAACAACAACCTCCATATTATGGGCCACCAAGAGGAGTTCCCCATCCTCCTTCTCAGGCATACTATTCACAACAAATACAACAACAACGTCCTCCAATGTCTGGTTATTCTGGCCAGGTATTTTTGTGTAAATTTTAAATTACTAATTACAGTATGAATACTACCAATCCCAAAATGCACAGGCGCAACGTCAACAACTTCCACCACCACCACAACAACAACAATATGCGACATATGGTCAACAGCAGCAACAACCACAACAACATCCTTCCTTTCAACAGACTGCTCCACAACAGGTTTAACAAAATTTAATTAATTAAAAAACCATTGATTTAAGTATTACCCACAGACTCAACAATCACAAGGCCAGACGAGTACTACTCCCCAACAACCTTTGGCCGATTCAGGACCACAGCATTCACAAGCAGCTGCTGATCCTACTAGTGCAACACCTCCAATGCATCAAGGTATATAGACTGGATAGTTTAAAGATTGTTTTTTGTTCAGACTCTAATTTCCTATTTTAATTATTTTTTCATTTGACTTTTTTAGTAGACAAAATTCATATTCTATTTGGGGTACACCCAATTCATCTAAAATTACCCAAATCATCGAAACAATCAATTGATTAGATGAATTGGGTATTTCATGTTTAGATGAATAGGGCTTAAGCCTTTTTTTAAATTTCTTTATTTCTATTAATAATTTAAAAATCTTTTTTTTTTTACAGAGACGAACAAAGACTAAAAAAATGTCACGTATATTATAATATATTTGGTTGTACACCTTTTGGATTTTTTTTTAATTTTAATTGAATAAAATTGACAACAATGAATTATCTTTATTCAGACTCATAAACATTCTTTACATAAAACTTTAAAATATTTAGAAACTAGCGGTGTTGGACGGCCTTTGCCGTCGCTAGCAACAACATAAAATATAAACAGCTAAAACAAAATAAAAACAAATCTAAAGCTTTATCATACAAACTTAAGGTATCAAAACAAATATTTCATCAAAAACTCACTTATCCCATCGGTGACTTAAATATACCATTCGCAAGGGTTTTAACTCAAATATTACCTTTTCATATGTACAGATTCAAATATCCTCTATAGAACAGATACAAATTCTAATACTCGAATAACTGTTTATCATTAACAGTACCCTCTAATATCACATACTCAATTGTATCAAACTATAACACATGTCCATATGGATAGACTCAAATAACTTATATAAACTTTTCTAGACTCAAATATCCCATTACAATTCAAATACACCTTACCCAACTGTCTCAGACTCAAACAATCCATATCAACTGTTTCAGATTCAAATATAACGTATTCAAGCGTCAAGCACTTAAAAATCACTTTTCATTTATCCAGACTCAAATATCCCCTCCAAATACATGTAATTCCTCCCACTCAACTGTCCTGTACTCACATAGTACTCACACTCTATCTTATCACACCTAACAACAGCGTTTTGTTATTTGTGCCGGTCTAGAATATGAAGACTGATCAAAATGCAGTGCTTTTATATTATTCATACACTTCAGGTTTGCAAACTTAAGTTTCTTAGGCTTAATTTCGCACACTTAAATTTTTAAGCTTAAACTCTTCTTCTTTTAGTTTTACTATAAAAACCCCTATTTTCGCTTCCCTCAGATCACTTTACTATAAAAGCCAACATTTTCATTCACTTCAAATCATTTTACTATAAAAGGACAAACAGACACCACTTCTCAATTATATATATAGATTATATATATAGATTAGGATAGTTTAATTTAATACGCGTCACAGAAAAAATATGTAAGTTTACGTTTTTATTCAATTTTGAATTTAAAATTAATTTTTTTAAAAATATGTAAAATACACTGTGTCTGACTAAAAATGAATCTAAAACATTTTTTAAATAAACTTTATCAATCAAGTTTTTAAATAAATTTAGATTTAAAATGAGCTTAATATATAATATTTCAATTATTTTTATTCTTATATTTATTACAATTTTAATATCTATTACTTATTTCAATAATCAAAATGAACAAATTGTATTTCGTTTAACTGTGCGTAATGGGAAATTAGATAAAGCGAATGATTGTACAGATTTATTAATGGTATGCATATAAAAACAATTTAAATTTAGCATTTAAATAGTGCTAAGGTTAGGTAAATAAATATAATAAATTACAAAAGGATAGAGGGTCATTTATCTTAAGAAAGAGCATTTTACCTTATTGTTTCTTAATTTATTATCAAACAGAAAAATGATCTTATTGTCGCTGAAATTCGACAACAAATAAAAGAACTGTTCGATCTAGTTGGAACTTCTGTTAATTATGATAAAAACGATAAGGCGATTGATTCGAGAAATGAATTTATTAGGAGACAGGTTGTCTTAAGTTTTTAAGCAAAATTTAAGTAAATTAAGTTTTTAGTTCGGCCGTTTATTGGGGCAAGTTGAAGGGCTATCTGGCCAAACGTACAATACACACAAAATAGAATTAGATCGATTAGCTCAGCACTTAAAAACTGTTTTATATAAATTACAGTACCCAGTGGATTGTTCTAAGACAAGGCTACTTGTTTGTTCTGTTAGTGTTAATTTAGTACAAATAATTTTGAAAATTTTAGATGAGCTTTCTTTGTGGATTTGGCTGTCTTGCTCATCATGCTGGGCAAGTATATTAATTCTAATAAATCCTAAATTAATTTGAGTTTATATAAAATAATTGCTTTTTTACCTCTCAAATGGCCAGGTAATGGCCAGATATTAAGTAAAAAGTTTAGGCATAATTATAATAGAATATAAATTAATTTATAGATTTTGCTTAGACATGGCTATTGCATCAAATCGAACGTTAATTTTCGAGGATGATGGTGAAAAAATGGTTTATAAGGCTAAATGGGTTGATGTATTCCTTCCAATTACAAATTGCAGTTATAAAGAACATGTAAGCATTTGACAAGATTTTATAAATTTTTAAATTATTACACTGAGAAAACAATGAAAACCACTTGATGATTTAATCACAAGTCCGCAAGTTTTCTGAATTGCGGATAACAAAATTCATCGCTTTTATATAAATTTTTTCTGAGAGGAAAACAATTTCTGAAAAAGTAAAACAAGGTTTAAAAAATTAATTAGCCATAGAGAGAAATGGCTTACAAAAATACAAAAGTAGAAATAGAAGGCACCCTCAACATCATAATATTTATGTAAACGTATTATTAGTTAAGATATTTTATTTGAAATAATGTATATTAAACAAATTTAATTATTAAAACATTTTTTTCCTCTTGGCGTCAAACTGGACTAATTTGTATATTTTTTAGGTTTTACCATTTCTTCCACTTGCAGAGTATAAAAGCACACCACAACAGGAAAGAATTGTTTTTCTTAAACAAAGAGCAGATACAATAGGATTAACTCATATGCCTGAATTAGCTCCAACTGAGTATAAAGAAATTCTTTTAAAACATCACACCGATCCTCCGGCGTGGTTTATGGGACAAGTACTTAATTTAGAAGAAAATAAAAATTTTTTATTTTTTTAAGTTGATAGGTTTTGTTTTGAGGCAGAATGAAGTAACGCATCAAAAAGTCAAAGATATAGAATCTAAATTTAATTTGACAAATGGTTTGGATTTCTTCATGTTTTTAATTCTTTTCTAAGGTTCAGAAACATTTGCTGGTATTCATGTTAGAAGAACTGATAAGTCAAGAGAGGCAGCATTTCATGAGTTGGAGGAATATATTGTAAGTTTATTAAAGAATGGTAAAATCTTTGGAATAAGAAAATGAGAAAATATGGACAGTTTGTTGCGGAAATATTTGTGCATTAAGAGTGTATAAATATTAGAGAACTAAAATAAAATAAAAAGAAATTCGATTAAATGATAAGCTTTACATATATTTTCTGAAAGCATTAAATTATTTTTAGAAATGGATCGACTTTTGGTATACTTCAACAAATCTAAATAATACATTATTAAATAAACGTCGTTTATTTATTTCTACAGACGAACCTGACAAAATTATTGCTGAAGCAGAAAAACGTTGGGGAAGTCAATACGTATTACTTCATAACAGTATAAAAGGATTTTGTTAGTTTAACTTGTTCATTAAACCAAATTATTGTTTTCACTTAGATGGAAAGGATGAACGCGATCCTCAACGACACTCAATAAATTCATTAATTTCATTAGTTATTGAACTTCATTTCTTGGCGAAATGTAAATTTGTTGTGTGCACGTTAACTAGCAATGTGTGTTTGTTTTTTTAAAAGAAATTCTGATTAAACTTTAAAAAAAAAAATAAGACTACCATTAATAGAAAAAAGTTAATTCTGCGCAAACATTAAATAATTTGCGGACAAAAGTTGCGGATTTTTATGTCGCATTAAAAATTGTCCGCAAGTTTTAATGAACGCTTTTCTCTTCTTTTTAATTCCATAGAATTTCCAGGTTTGTCGTCTTGTGTACGAACTTATGCAGGACTATCAGGGTTATGCAGGAGGGAATGTTCATTCACTTGATTCTAGGTACGCTGAGATTTGGTATCGTAAGTTAAAAAAGATTTAAAAATTTTTAATTTTCTGGTTGAAGATGAAAAAATGATTTCAATAGCTGATTATAAAGGTTCAAATGAAGATGAAATTGATGCTATAAAAGGAGATATTATTTGTTAGTTTTATTTTTATTAGTATAAGGGATGCGCATAGTCTCTAGCAGGAGCGTGCGCAATATCTAATCCTAAAAAACGCAAAAAGCGCCCATGGTCTCTAGTCTTGTATAATAATTGTTTATCAGATATCAACGAACATAAGTCAAATGGATTTGTTAATGCAGAAAATACTCGTACAAACAAGAAGGGAAGATTTCCTATTAGTCTTCTTATAAAAGAGCTTAAATTTGAAAGTTTTCCTATTCTTGCACTAAATGAGACAATTTAAGTTAATTTTAACTGTTTTTTTTAAATAAATTAATTTATTATATTGTTAGCAACATCAAATAAAATAAAATTTATTTTTTAAAAGAAATAGGCTTTAAAAAATAACTAATTTAAAAAAAAAAAAGCGTTCCACTAAGGAAAGCATTTGCTAAAATCATAAATATTTTTCTAAATTTATTTTATGACGTAGCTAGATGTTTTTTCTAATTAAGTTAAATCAATTTCAAATAAATTAATTGCATAAATAATAAAAAAATTGAAAAAGAAAATTTTTTTTGAGAAGGAAAATCTTTTTTACTAATTCTTGTAATTAATAAAATTTAATTCCTTGTTCATAGTTTTTTTAATTAAAAAAAAATGTTTAAAAAATTATAAACTGACTGTTTTCAGCAATATAAAAATGAAGAAAAAATTTAATATTTATCATAACAAAAAATGAACTCTTTTGCTATTAAATTAACCTGCCTTTGCATAATTTTGTTATTTAATATTAATTTTGTTAGTACTGCTGATACTTGTAAAGTTGGATCTTGTCCATGCGCTGGAACTGCTTGTTCAAAGTAAGGAAAAGTTTTGCTTAAATAGTATAAACTAGGGAAAGTTGCTATTCTTTTGGATGAATTAAACTTAAATTGACAATTTAAAATCAAGTTTTAAGTTCAAGTCTAAGTTTATTGTCAAGTTGCAAACTTTACTATAAAAGCCTATTTCTCTTCACTCAAATTCTTTTACTATAAAAACCCAACTTTTAATTCTCAAGTTTTTATTTTCTAGCGGAGCAAAGTGGAATTGTAATCCATTTGGCGGATGTCTCTGCAGGTAATATTAAATTCTCCCTTTTTTAATTAAAATTTTATTTTATAGTTATGTTCCATTAGGCGCATGTTTATGGACAGCAGGGGTATGCTGCAGTGCTAATACAGGAAAATAAATTTATTTATAAGAACCACAGTTATATTTGATTAAATTTTAATATTTTGTAATAAATTTAAAAATAATTAATTAAACTTTTCTATAAAATTCAATTTAAGTCAGATTTAAGAATGCATAATATATAAAATTCTATTATTGGAAATACCTAAACAAAAAGCTCTGTTTTATCTACAACCTATCCAAAAGTTCAAAAAACAGTTAAACAGATTTATAAACGTAGACTAAAATTCACGTTGAGGGTACACGTTTCACAGGCGCCGGTTCCTCCTACTCTAATCGTAAAACAAATACCGTCGACAGCAGCGTCTTCAGCAGCGTCATCAGCAGCATCTTCAGCAGCATCTTCAGCAGCGTGTTCAGCAGCATCTTCAGTAGCATCGTCACATTGATTGAAAGATTTCAACTGATTAGGTATTTGCAGGTCAGAGTATTGGGTTGTTAACTGGTTGAAGTCTAATGAGAACGTGTCAAAATTTTTTAAAGAAAATTTTCGTTATTCTTATAAACTCCAAATAATATTCTAAAAATATTTAACAATTTTAAAATTGTACTAATAAAACAAGAACAGGTTTTATTGAAACATTCTCGGTCTACACATGAACCCGTTGCATCATAATCCTGGACATCCTTAAGCATCGCCCAAAACATTGGCCAAAAATTTGACTGTTTTCGGGCAGAAAAAACCGGTCCGGTCAAAGATTTTATTTAAAAGAATATATTATTATAAACTTCTATTTCAACAAAAAAATATTTATAATTTTTGGTTTGATGTTTTGGGATTTCGATGTTTAGGGAAATTCTATGTCAGAAGTTGAGACATCCATGTGATTAGTCGAAAGAGGCATTTCTAAGGGCATGTGAGTGGGGGGAAGCAAAAATTAAAAAAAAAAATTTTTTTTTTAATTAACAATGGGAAATTGATTTTGCCAGAGGAATTAAAAATTTTAAAAGTGCAAGTAAATAAAAAAATGGCGAAGGAAGGTCATATGGAATCTTCCCATTTTTAAATTTTCTTCAAATCAGTTGACTTTTAAAATTCTTCCCGTGAATTGCTCTTTTCATTTAATTTTAAATAAATTCAATTTTAGGGTCATTTGAGTCTGAAAAATAGAAAAAAGTATTCCCCGTACTCAATTATCTTATTTATTGTTTACAAAGTCATTTGATTTTTTAAAGTCACGTCTTCCCTTTTATAAAGGTTTTCCTTAGCCTATATAAATTTATTCTCTCTTTATTCAATTTAATATTTCAATTACCATATTGTTTAGTCAAGGGCAAACAGTTTTTCCCTTAATTGAAACTTGAGAATAGAAAATTAAATAAATATCAAAATTGCCTTTTTACCTGTCTTCAACGAGAATTCTCTTTCGTCTATCTTTTTATTTTCTTTAATCCTTCAGGTTTATGAGAACCTTTACTTTAAATTAAATTTATATTAATCTGTTTCTAAAGAATTTTAAACTTTTTTAATTTTAGATGTATTGGAATTTATTCCTTAAATATTTATTTATTTTTATTATTTTTCTTCTTTTAATTCTTTCTTTAACAAACTCCTCCTCATCTATTCAAAAAAATGAAGAGATTTTGTTAAAAACTGAAGATAAAGAAGCAAAGCCATGGGAAAATTATCAAATTGATCAACAAGAAAGAAAAAAACGTGAACCTTTTACTGTTACGTCTGTTATAATTTTGGTTGTGTGGAGTATGGTTGTTGGCCCATTTGTTCAAATGCAAGTAACAGGCAATATTGACTTGGTTGGAAGTTTTACGGAAAGTGTAAGTATAATGTTTTTTTGGATGTACTATAGTAAACCAGAGGCAAAATTTCTAGGCAAAAGACATACCATTCGATTCGTCTCAACGAGCTGAGTCGAATGGTACCACTTTCATGGTGCGGAAATGCCGATAAGTCGAGATACAGTTGTTTGAAAATTGAAAAAGTAAAGAGGGGAGTAAGCTCATTTTTAGGCTGAGAAATTCGAAAATGTAAATGATAGTTGATTCGAAATTTTACCTCCGGTATACTATAGTATATCGTGTTTTATTACTGATTCGTTAAGAAAAAAAAACATATTTGTTTGACAGACAAAAATTATCCGACATACGTTAACTTAACTACACTTTTCATCAGAAACTTTTTTGACTTAAAAATTTAAAAAAAACGATAATAAATAAAACCTGGCTTCTTAAGCTTTTTTTTGTTTTTTTAATAAAATTTCAATTTAAGAAAGGATGTGCTTACCGTTTCTTTTTTAATTTTCTAAAAGGAAAGTCTTGGTGTATGCCTACTGATAATGAAATTATTGAACGGCGATTTCTTCAAGGAGTTTACATGACACTTTTTGAAGATATTTCTGAAGAAACTGGTAAATTTATTTAAAATTATTTAATATAATAGATATGAGTGTTTTCCAATATTTCTCTTTTACTCTCCAGATAAAGCCTTATATATTTCCATTCTTGAAGAAAAACTTTTATTTAACCAAAGTCTAAAGTGATAGGTGAAAAAAAGTCATTAACTCCCCATTAGTTTTTAAATTTTTTTAGGATGAGATCTTTACAAAAAGGCCCTTAAAAATTACTTAAAAGACAGTCCACTTTTTTAAAGAAAACAAAATTATCTAATTCAAGTTTTTAATTTAAAATGCTTAAATAAAGTTTTAAGTTTGTGTTTTCTTTCATGTTGCAAACTTTACTATAAAAGCACAAGTTTAATTTTCTCTCCCCAACAAATCATTTTACTATAAAAGAAATATAAACTCTCTTAATTTAATATGCTTTTAAGCACAACTACTAGAATACATTTATGAAGAAACTGTAGGATTTCAAGAAGATTCATTATTTGATACTTCGAAAAAATTAAACAAAAGGGAACAACTTTATTTGGTGTATTTTAAATATAATTTAATTCCAATTATGGAAAATAAATTACCAAAATCACTTTTGGACGAAGAGAAAGATGAGACTACCTTAGAGATTCATAATGCATTTAAAAAATTATTTGAAACGCCAGGAACTAATTGCGATGATGTTATGAGTGAATGGAATAAATTTAAAACATACTCAAGTTCAAACATGGAGAACCTTTTGAAATGTGGATGCACTGATTTATTTAAATATTGGGGTGAAATATGTAAGTAAATAAAACATATTTTAATATATTATTTTTAAATATTTTAGCAATTGAAAAAATTCAAAAAAATTTGAATCCATCCGAATGTCTTGAAATAATGTCGGTATATAATCTAATACCTAAAAGTGAATGGTTAACAGGTTAATTATTTAAAAAAAATTTTTTTTTTAATTAAAAAAATTCCTTTTTCATAAAATTCAAGTTAACAAAGGTAATAAGCTGTCAAAAATATTATTTTTAGCAAATAGTTTTTTTACAAGATTTAATTTTTTTTTATAAAAAGTGCTTAATTAATAGTGAAGATTTAGTTATAATAAATCAATATTTTTTTTCCTGAATATTAATCAATACTTTATTATTTTTTAAGAGGAACAAAATGTTGAATCAACCAAAGGGGAGGAATACGAAGATGAAAAAACACCATTAAATGAAACTCAAATAAATCAACAGATAATAAACGTTAATGTTACTGAAGCAAAGACGCCAAAAGAATTGAAAATAAAAAATATTGGAATAATTTATAATGAACTTTTGTATGTTTTTAAAATTAAAAACATTAATTGTTATTTTTTACAGGGAAGAAATAAATCAATTTATGCATGATTCTATAAAGTTAAAAAAATTTATTGTAACGTTAAAGGGTTTATTGCTTCCAGAAAGAGAAGATAAAAAAGTTTGCAAAAATGTAATTTCGCTTGCATACTTTGCGGACTATACTAATAACAAGTATTTATCTCAATGTGATGTTGTAGTAATAAAGTATGGAGTAAAAAGTATAGTTGATGTTAAAGGCAATTTGAACGAAACAAATTTAAGAAATCTTAGGTTGCCAAAGTTCCAAGCATTGATAAGGGTTTGTTTTTGTTATTTATTAATTTATGTGTAATAAGCTAATACGTGTTTGTGCTAAGTCACTTACTTAGGTAGACGAAGACAAAACAATATAATATTTATTTGAAGATGAAGTAAATACAATAGAAGTGAAGAATAGTTGGGAATATTTAGGAATGAAATAAGAGTGAATCCTAGTGAATGATTAATGGGTGCTTTTATAGTATTAGACCGTTGCTCCAGTACAACAGTTTTTGACTGTTTTTTACCCTTTTTGGAATATTTTACAGAGTCCCTTTTTTTGAGTCTATTCCCTTTAAAATTTGTTTAGTGAAACATAACGTTTGAATTCCCGTTTGGTTTAGGTTATCTGAATAAATAGAGATTTACCTAGTCCGTTGATGTATCCAAATAATCCCCTTCACGAATTGAAGCTAAAAGGCTTTTATATTAACCTTTGGCTTATATAGTATCATTTTACACAATAATTAGGTTGAAAGAAGCAATTTATTTTTTTTTTAGAAATTTTACGAACAGGCCAAAAGATCAACAGACTTTAAAACTCTGAAAGAAATTGATAAAACAACTGATCAGATGGGTAAAACAGTTTCATTACATTTACGTCAAATTTATTTAATAATCCAAATAAATAAAAAAATATGCAATATATCTGATCTTTTCAATAAAACACTTGAATGCAAAATTTTAAAAAAGTTTGTATATTTTCAAAATAATTTAATAATAGGTTTATATATAATTTAAAAGTAAAATAAGGGCTCAGATCTCATCGAAAAAGTTTTAATAAAACGAAAATTGTGAATGAAAACATTTGTTGGTTGGTTGGGCGCAAAATTTTTGGCGTCATTAAAAAAATTGGATTCTGAACATTTAAAATCAAAATTCTGAATGAAATCAGAACTTTAGGAAATAAAAATCGTAATTTTATATATAAACTCAAAATTCTGATTATCAGAATTTTGGAATTTTTAAACGCCATAAAAGTTTTAGCAGTCAATAAATACTATGTAGCTATTTTTTTTAAATCAAAGTTTAATTTCCGGGTCTTAAACTGACATTTTTCCTAACGAAACATAGATAATAACTCTATAAAGGCGCTCCAACCCATTCATCAAAGCCCATTAAGTGAAAATAATTTAACACAAAATTCATCGATTAATCAATCAATTGGTCGATGAATAGAAAAGATTTCAATAAATTTAAATTATTTTATTTAGAAATAATGAAGAAATTGGAATAGATGGCAATAATTGTCATGTGTTTTCCTCAATTCCTAATTCGAAGTATATTAAAAGTTTTAGTTCACTTTGTAAGGAAATTCGAGAACAAAATTTATTGGAACGAACGGAATTACCAAATTTTAATGATTTTGAAAAATTGGAGGATAATTCGGACAAAACGCTTGAAGAGTTAGTAGAAATATTATTGCAAGAAAAAAAGAAAAAGGAGGAGGCTGAAAAAAAATTTTTGCGAGAGAGAATTAAATTAGAAGAAAATGAAGCATCTACGAAGAAAGGTAAAAATTCAAAAATGCTAAACTTTTCTCACGAATTTTAAAGCTTTAAATGTGTGTATGAGATTACTCTATTAAGTTGTCTTAAAAAATCTAAGCTTATCATTGTTGACCATTTTGTCCATTTTTTTAGGACAGCTAAATATTTATTTTATTTATATAACAATTATATAATATCTAATTCTTTTGCTTTAGCACAAGAAAAAAATGATGAAAATACACCTGCAAGACGAAGTTTTGAGAGCGTGACAAAATTTTTTTATCCTGATAATCGTAAAAGCGTGGATATTAGTTAGTTTTAACGTAAATAATTCTAATTAGGTAATTAATATTGAATGCTTGGGCTAGAAACTTTGAGGATTTAAAGGATTATAGCAGCGAGTATTTTTTTTTTAGTGTTTAAATGTTTATTGGGGGGTAAGATTTCTGAATTGTTTAGAATACCGTAGCAGAATGTAATGCTACCCTACTGTCAATTTTTAAACTTTTTGGTAACCCTTGTTAAATTTTATTTCAGTAAAACCTTTTAATAATAATTATAACTTTAAAACCTTTCGAATAAATTCTAAAAGCCAAACCCTTTTAAAAAAATATTGATTGACTATTGGAACATTAAAATTCTTATAAATATATTTTTAATTTTACCAAAGATAAAACTCGCGCAAGATCAACAACTTTTCACAGTCCACAATTGCAGACTACGATTTCTGAACGTTTATTGACTAATGATGGTGGCGTCGTAACATTTTCAGATTGTAGGTTTTAAATTTTACAACAAACACAGAAGACCCACAGACAAAAGACCCACGGACCAACCAAGACTCCCCCCCCCCCTCTTTTCTTTTGTTCAGCAAACATTGACGGCCATTTCAGTGACTAAATGAAAAACAAATAAAAACTATAAACTTATTTTATTCCTATTTTTTACAGATCTTTCAAAACCACATAGAAAAAAACGTTTTATATTTGAAACTAATCTTATAGCAGTTGGTGGTGCTTTAATTATGCAGCAACTTTATAAGGCACTTTTTAAGAAGTTTAATCCGTTGCAGCTTCTGATTGAATGTATTAAAAACTTTGACATTAAAACATTAAAGTGCAACCCTAAATCAAGACCTGATTTTAAGGAAGTTAAGTTTATGAAAAAAGCTTTAAAAATTGTGGTTGAACGGATGCCTATGATATCTGGTTTGTTTATTTAATGATAGTAAGTAGTTTTTTCGAATCAATTGGAGTTAAAACAAAGGTTTCGGAAAAGTTTATTAATAACAAGTCGTTTCAGTGCCGAATATTGAATTTCAAAATCAACCCTTATTATTTTATTTCTATTCAAGTTCCGAATTTTTCATTTTGACTTCGTATCGACCTTATTTTTTCCCTTACTTTTTTTTTCTTCTCTCGTTGTACGAGTAAATTTTTTCTCGTACTTTATTTTAACAATTGATTTTAAAATTAATTCTGGTAATCAGCTGGCCCGCATAAAAACACTTAGTATAAATCACATAATTCAAAGACTAAACTTAAAAAAATAAATTTTTTCAGTCGCAAAATTACGCAAGTATTACGAGTTTTTCTACGGCGTACATCTGAAAAATATTGATGAACACAAAAACAAAATGCCAAGTGAATATTTTGGTAAATTGAATGTTAATTTACCTACATTGCAAAGTTATTTAATTGACTGTTATATTAATGATTGGAAGGATTATAAAGAATTAGGATGGATGGTTCATTTGGGAAATAATGTTTTGACCCCACTTATTGATAATGTCAAAAAACGTTGCAAGGCATTCAGCAATTTTACTAAAATTGTTTGTTCTTTTTATTGAAAATAAATTTAATAAATATATTTAAGATACCAGAAGGACTGAAACCTTTAGGAGCGCATTGTTCTATGGCAACCTATATTCTATATAAAAAATTTAAACTTTTAATAGAAGCAAAGTCAAAAGAGGAGCAAAGAAAAATAAAATACGAAGAAAAGAAAAACACCAAGGACAAAACGACAAATACATCTGGTCATAACATTGATTTATTGACAGGAGGCAATACGCCCTATAACGACGAGATTACCTTCCCAAATCTAACACCACCTGATCATCTTCCAGTTGTTAATAAGTTTATAAGTAATGGTTCAAATATGGAAGAAAAAAATTCAGAATCATTTGAATTTCACCCAGATGAATCAAAACATAAAGATGAAGAGTTAAGTAATAAAGCAGGATCATTTGAATTTTTTCCTCAACTTGTATTTTGAATCAGAACCTACAAAAGAAGATTCTAAACTTTGGTGATAATCCTTGATTTATTAAACAAAAACTTTTTGTCACTAAACTGTCAGTAATTAATTTTTCAAACTAAATGAATTTTAGTTTTAAGTGGTCTTTAAGTAATTGAGAGCTAAGAGTTATTGAGAATTCAATCATTGATAATTCAAAAAGGGATTATTACCGAGATGGAACTATGGGTCTTTATATCAAACTAAGAGTTTCGAGCCGCATTTGTCAACTGTTAATTGGGCGCAACCTTTATGGCGTCATTAAAACTCAGAATTTCGGAAAATAAAAATCAGAATTTCAGAAAATAAGAATCAGAATTTTAGAAAATAAGAATCAGAATTTTAGAAAATAAAAATCAGAATTTTAGAAAATAAGAATCAGAATTTTAGAAAATAAAAATCAGAATTTTAGAAAATAAAAATCAGAATTTTAGAAAATAAAAATCAGAATTTTAGAAAATAATAAAAAAATTCTGATTACCAGAATTTTTTATTTTTATTCCGCCATAAAAATGCGACTAAATTGAATAGTAATTTGGGGTTAGATTCCTTTATTAAGATTTATCATTAGACAATTTAATAGATGAAAAGTTTTATTGTTTAACATAAAAACTTTTATTTTTTCAATTTATTAACATTAGACTATTTAAATTTATGTAAATATTTAAATATTATTTTTTTTTTTAAGCTTGAGATTATAAAGGAATGTTTTAATAATTAAATTAACGCAGTCAAAAAAGTTTAATAAACACCACCTTAGTTTGTAATACAAAAATTGTCTCTATTTTAAATTGATTATTAAAAACAATTCTTTTTTATAAAATTTGATTTAGACATAAAATTGTGTAGTAAAAAATATTTTTTAATTATTCTAATAATAACCTTTTTTCCATACGTCCATTAATCGACTAAAAAATAATAAAATATTGCGGGGTAAAGAGCTTATTCATTTACTTATTAGTTAACTTAACTGACATAATATTACTTTTAAAAATTCATTTAGAGAATAAATGTTGTTTTGCCATTCTGGGGACTGCTAGAACATATTAAGGAAAAATAGAGAGTTTTTTGTAGAATTAAAAAGGTTGTAAAATAAATTATAATTGGAAAATGGTCCTTAAACTTTTCCCAATTCAGTTCCTTATTAGAGATCGATTAAATTTCTAATGAGTATAAGTTAAAAAGGTATTAAAAAACTAAATATTAGTCAGTAATGGTAAGTGGATTTAGCAAGAAAAATACCTAAAAAAGTATATTTGACTAAAAAAGAATAAAAAATTAAATTAAAAATTTAGTAATCTTTATAAATGAATGAATTGTTAATCTAAAATTAAATTTAAAATAAAATTTAAAAAAGAAGGAGGAAAGGATTTGAAAAATAATATAGAGAATTAAAAAATAACAGGGAGGGGAGCTTTATAAAATGTCAAAAAAAATTGAAAATCATTCGGTCAAAAGTCCGCAAATTTATTTTTACGCTTTGAAATGACCCTTAATGTCTACTTAATATTTACAAAATTAATTTTTAAAAATATTATTTGCGGACAAAAATTGCGCACAGTTGCCTGAATTCAAAGTGTCAACTTTATAAAAATCAATATCCAAATTTTTCTTTTTTTCAAGCTTCGTCCTTCAGGTAAAACGATGCAAAAAGTGAATAACGTAAATTGTTCCTACTACTATTACAACTGCAGAAATTACAAGGATTGTTACAATACAGATAAAATGGCGACGTGCACATCCGCAGCTGTTCTCAAGGTCTCGTTTGTTGCGGTAATGGAAAAGTCGAGTAAAACTTGTTAGAGAATCTAAAATTGTTAAAAAGAAATTTTAAATTTAATGAGTCCCTTATAAAAGAGGACCGTTTGTCAATTTTTATAAATTAAGTTATTTAATTTTAATAGAAGACCCGGGGGATCTAATCATCTTAACCATCCTTCTATGTTTTCCTAGAACAAAAGACAAAATAATTTTGAAAAATTTTTGCGGACAAAAGTTGCGGACTTTTTTTTTATAAATTACTGAAAAGTTAATTAGAATCAATTTTAAATGGGACAGTGTTTAATTAATTTGGTGTATAAATTTCAAATTTTTTTAGTTAAGAACTTTAAAAATTTTTCTTTAAAAATTTGCAATCCCTGATCTTCTATTTTGTTGCCCTTAGGTAAGGCCAACAGCTCATCAACTACAAAGCCCAGATAGTTTTAGTTTACATACTTAAGCTTTTCTTTTCTACTTTGGCTTTATGTTTGCATTCGAATTTTGGCATTTTAAAAGATGAGAAAGATTTCCATATTTCAATTGCCTTTATTAAGTTTTCATTTATTCCTTCCATTTCTCCATTCTCTTCTTTAAAACTTTCCCATAAATTTTTAATAATTTCTTTCAAATCGTTTATTTTAATATTTTCTAATTTAATTATTTTTGCAGTTTCAAACTGTTCCAACAATCCTCCATCTTTTAAATTATTTAAATAATAATTAAAAAGCTCTAATGCTGCTTCCTTAGCCTCTAGGAAATCTTCATTAATTATTTCCCCTTTCTTCTCCAAGGAAAATTGTTTAACAAAGTCGAGCAATTTACCAATATTTTCAACGATTTTATTGTCCTTAATATTAAAATAGAATTCCTTAAAAATAGAGCTTTTAGAGACACTTTAATTCGTAAATAATTTAAAACTGTGGAATACAATTTTATTTGAAAAACAACTTTCTTTTTTATCGCTTAAAAGGCGAGAAAATTGTCGTCCCGAACCGACCTTTTTTAACATAAAAGACCAGTTTGTGGCATGCGGACATTTCCGGACGGACAAATCGGGATAGACATATCGGGACGGACATTTCGGGATATACTAAAAAAATAAAAAATTGAGGTACTACCTTTTTTGCGGACTGTTTTTTTCTTTTTTTAATAGTTATTTTTTGAGCAAATAACTATTAAGAGCGTTACATCTATCTATGGAAACAGCTATTCATTTCTTTGATATAAAGTCCACGGCTTTGGTTGTGGAGAACTAATTTCATATCTATGGCTAGATTTCCTAGCCGGAATATTTTCATATTCTAACATTTTTTTATCCCTAAAAAATGAACGTTATGGTTTTCTCAGAAGAAAATGAAAGTTTATATAGTTATTTGATCAAAAAATAACTATTAAAAAAAGAAAAAAACAGTCCGCAAAAAAAGTCTGCAGAAACCCACCTCCCATCTTTACTATTACCTCAATTTTTTATTTTTTTCTAATGAATATATCCCGAAATGTCCGTCCCGATATGTCCGTCCGGAAATGTCGCATCACCCAGTTTGTCACTAGAAACAACACATCGTTATGAAAATCAAAAGATTAAATACCGAATGATTCAATATTTATAAATAAAATTATAGCCCAGTCCCAAATCTGATGTGTGCCCCAAAAAATACTTACAATTCTCTCAACATCTTTAAATTCAATTTCAATACTGTTAACCGTCCCCTTCATTTCTTTAACTATATTCACATAATTAACTTCTTCGCCATTATGTTCACCTTTGTCAGTTTCAATTCTTTCAACGTTTTCATACGGTTTCGGCTCTTCTATTTTTCCGTTATGGCGGCAATTTATACCGACAAACCAAACAAACAAAAATAAAAGCAATTTTTTCATAGTTAAAAAATAATTAAAAAATCAATACGAGACTGTATACAAACGTTAAATTAAAAAATTAATCTTTTTTTAAAGCCCTTTATGTAGTATAATTTAAAATTTAAATGAAGCAATTTTTCTTAATGTAAGCAAGGATTGGTTTATTTAAAAAGAAGAGAAAAGTCTTTATTTCTTTCTTTTTTTCTCTGTCCGTCTCCTTATAGACGACAAAAATTTTGGCCAACTCTTAAATTTTTTAAAAGAAGAGTGCAATCATGTGGCAAGCAGACAATGAAGAGTCTTTCCCTTTTCTTCTTTTTCTTTGTCACGTGAATTTTTTAAATGATTTATAAAATTAAAATAAAATCCGCAAAGTGCAAAAGATTAGATTTATTTAAAAGTTGTGGTATTATATGTCTTTTTACTCTCTTATATTAATTAATAAATTGTTTATTTTTATTATGAAAAAGCCAAAACAAAATGGAAAAATTTTTTATTTTTAATTATATGACCGTACTGTCCGCAAGTTTTTATTTCTTTTAAGGAGTAATTTAAAATGGACTTTAGTCATAATATTAACGATATTTTCTAACCTTTCCGCCTAGGAAATTTGCTAAACAAATTGCAGAAAAAAACTTGCGGACAGTGTGGTCAGACATTTGAAAATAACCGAAATTTAATTAATTTCTAATTTATCCCCATTGTTTCTCCAATTCTTTAAAATAAATTTTGGCATGTTCTACTTGTGTTAACCCAATTGTTCTTCTTTGATTTTCTCTTATAAACCTGATGAATCGAATGTAAACAATTAATGTTAAAGCAGTATAGAGATATTGCAACTGAAAAGTTTTGTTTTATTATTAATTGTTTAATCAGACTCAAATGTCCAATTTTTGAAATTAAAACAACATTCATAATAAACTGACACTTAAGTATACACTAACAAGTTTGTTTAATACTTAAGTCAAACAATTTACTATTTAAACAAAGAAAATGTGTTTCTCTTTGCATTCTTTTAAATAATTACAAAAGGAGAATTAACCAACAAATTTTTTTTTGTATTTTTTATTTTAATTACCATGTTTGTCGTATTGTAGTAAAATACATAATTTGCTATTGTAAGATCTTCTTTATATGAACGAAGTAAAGAGGCAATTATATTATACAAAAGATAAATTGTTGCGTAAGCAATGTCCATTGGAAGAATTAAACGCATTGCAAGTATATTCTCGTTAAGTTGGAAATTTAAGCTTAGATTATAGCCATTACGATCTCTATAATATTAAAAAATAAATATTGAAATTTTTTAATGTTTAAGAAAAAAATTGGTTGGATTTTGCGGACCTATTCAGAAAATATTCAGGAATTCAAAACAAAGATTGTTTATGTGAAGATAATGGAAACTATACCTGTCCTTGTAGGAACAATCTGGCAGGTTCTAATGAAAATTAAAGGAAAGTCCGCAAACTTAGTCCGCAAAAATTTCCTCTATTTTCTCTGTTTTACGAAGAAAAAATCCCCTTTTTATGTTAACTTTTTCATGAATAAAAAAAATTATCATTTTAAAAATAGACTAACTTTATTTGATGTATTTGGCCATTTAATTTTGTAATTTTCCAATCGCAATATGCCGTTAATATAACAATTAAACATGTTATAATATTAACATAAACAGTTACAATAATGTTATTTTTATTTGTCAAAAGCAATGCCCCTTCTACTGCCATTGTTGGATCAGCATAGGCTACTAGTATTGTAAATGTTGTATAAGAGATTGCACTCAACCACTGAAATGTTAAAATTTAAATATAAATATTTGTATTTTCGTATTTTTATTTTTTTCCTATTTTTGTATTTATTGTTATTTTTGTATTTATTATTATTTTTGTATTTTTCTTACACAAAATATAATCATAACAACAACAAGTTTTCTTCCCTCATTCTCATATCTATGTAAAAACAAAGTTGCCCTTAATCTTTCCAGCATAATACAAAAATGAAGAAAAGGATAACAAACAGTATAAAGATAAAATGATCCAACTAATGTTGCTGCTAACCAAAAAGGTGTTAATAATTCACAAGGATTTTTGTAGTATAGAAGAATTAACTAAAATCACTTTTCTTTAAAATTATTTTTTGAAATTTATTTAAACTTACACAATAACGAAACATTGTTATGAATTGAGCTGTTATGTGTATAAAATAAAGTATGACAATGTTTGTAAAAAGTAACTAAATAAAAAATTAATTAATACGGAAAGGTTTGTTTTCTTTATTGTTCCGATTCTTTATTTTTCAATTTTCTTATCCCTCCCCACATGCTCCTTAGATTATTATTAATGTAAAGTTTGTATTAATTTGTTATTCTTGTTTTGTAGTACCAAATAAATAAATCCTATCAAATCAGATTTTGGCAAAATAAACTTACCAATAAATTCTTATGAATTGCAATTCGACGCTTTAAAAATTGGCGAATTAATTCAAGAATTAACAATAAAATTACAAAAAGTAAAACAAGAGAAACACGTAAAACAACTGCATATGCGGGACTTAACAAACTTTGTTCAATTATTAAAGAAAGTGAAGTTATGTTAATGAACGTTGTTTGATAGTTGCAAGCCATCTAAATAGAAAAATGAAGTTTTTCGTTTCATAAGTAGCAAATAAATTTTGCGGACAAATTTAAATATTGCGGATTAATTTTGCGGACAAATTTGAACTTTTTATTATTATATAAAAGCTTTCATTCTTTTACTTTAATGATCGTAAATAAACAAAATTAAATAATAATCTCCATTAGCGAGAAACTTGCGTGCCTTATATCTTTAATACACATTTACTAAACTTTTTCATATTTAATTAATATGAAAAATAATGCTTGGCAACACAATTAATTAATTAACAAAATACAAATTTAATATTTTTTTTCAAATGACTTTTTAATTAGGACAAATTTATTTAAAAAAAAAAATATTGTTTAGGTTCAGTTTATTTAAAATAAAGGGTAAAATTGTTAGGCATTTGTAAATACAAAATGATGCATAATTAAGTAGTATAAAAGCCAATTACTTTGCGTCATTTACGTTTGGAGACAATATGACAGCTGATTTAAAAATTTATCAATTTTGTTTACAGAATTTGAGAGAATTTTTATTATTTTTTTTTTCTAAAATAAAATTTATTCGAAACACGTAGATTTAAATTAAAATTTTAAATTAAAAAAAACATTATTTCAAATTAAAATTATTTGTTTGACTAATTTTTTAATTAAAGCATTGTCCCAAAAGATTAAATGTTTCTAATTATTGAAAAAGCAAAGCGAAGAAAAAGGCTAAAATTTATTAAAAAAATAATAAAAATTAGTAAAATATTTTTTTGACACAATTTAATGGAAATTAATTAAAAAAAATTAATTGTTTTAAAAATAAATTGAAATATTAACTAATTCTTATTTTTTTTTCTTTTATTTTCTAACTATAAAGTATTTAAGTTTATTTTCTTTTAAACAAACTTTAATTTCCGGAATACTCCTTTTGCTTCATTTTCCTCTTTCCTTCTTTTGTTTCCTTCTTTTCACTTAAAAAAATATTTTTTCAAAAAAAGTTTAAATTTAAAAAAAAATTAAATAAATAGAAAATTTGTCTGAGAAAATATACAATTTTTTAATAAAAAGGTCCTTTTGTTAAATTTTATAAGGAAATAAATGCTATTTTTATTATAAAATAATTTATTTACTCTTGTATTACTTCTCTCATTGCATTTAATAAATCTCGGAATTTTAATGTTTGTAAACGTTCTCGTATCTGATTTAAAAATATTTTAAAAATTAAAAGTTTATTAGAACCTTATTAGAGTGTATTAAATTATTTTCTTTATATGGCAAAATGTCAAGACCATCTTTCCATAGTTTGATAAATTGGTCAAGTTTATTCTTTATTTCCTTTAAGTTAAAACTTAAGTATGTTAAAGATTTTTATTTAAATGTTTTAATTGCAAACTTAAGTTAACTTTAACTAAAAATAAATCAAGTTTTAAATTAAAGTTTATTTTGGGAAAGTTTATTATAAAAAGACCCATATGTATTTTTTGCTACAACTCAGTTACTATAAAAAGATAGAAAAATAAATAGAAATCACATTTTCTCTTTTACAAGTGCTTTTAGTCATTATTAAGGAATTAAAAAAAAATATCGCAACGTCTTGTAGGAAAAAAGATTATTGAAAGAGAAGAGATTTGCTCTGTCACAACTTTGTCTCTCTCAATTTTCAATGTTCTTTTTTCCACAAGACGATAAGCTATTTTACCCAATAAAACAATTTTTGCTTACTTTTTCCTCACCAGTCATATTTTCAGAAACAAAAATTCTTCCACTAAGGATCCTGCACAAAGCTAAATATGCTCCAATACGACAATAATTTCTTGCATTCTTTTTATCCATTTTAATATCTTTACCTCTTATACTCTCTTGCCGTCGATTTAACATTTTAATTCTATCACTACTATATCGTGTAGAAATATTTTCCCCTTCATTTATATAAATATTTCGTATTATTGGAATTATCTCTTCATTAGCCTCAGAAAGGACCCAAGAAGCACAATAGTCCTTTATCTTATTGCTAACAACTTCTAAAAAAATATCGTCTTCTAAACGAAGTTTAAGAAAAGCAGTTCTTATTTTATTTAACATATTCTCTGTGTTATAAATTAAATCGAAAGCAGTTTTAAACTGTAAATAAAATTAAATATTTTAGATTATTGTAGTGAAACAAATAAAAATGTAAAGTTTAGCAAATATGACTTATTAAAAAGCTTACATTTCCTTCCAGATTTTTTGAAAAAATATCTAAAACAATATTCATATACATCCCTGTCTGATCAGGCACTGGCACTTAAAAGAAAGAATATATTTTAATTTAAAAAATACTGCAATAGCCCAATTTAAGTTACAACAGTTTTGAAACAATTTGTACAGTTTCAGGTTTTCTTTTAGTTTATTTTTACAAAAAAGAATAAAAAAAACTAGGATTGTTTTTGCGTAAATTTTTTTTCGATTGCGTCTATCCCTTCTAGTAATATCTATAAAAAAAATCGAAACCCTTTTGAGGCAGAGCAGTTGAAGGGCCGGCCTCATCATCCCCTTGCAATTGTTGAATTATATCAAATTCTCCAGGAAACCTTTCCTGTCTCGATAAATATTTATTAGATTCTCCAATATATTCTTGTGCGTGTTCTCTCTCAAATTCTTCACGGCTTAGCTCTTTCTCCTGTTTTTCTTCTGTATCGGCACTAGATGAGTATTCCTCATTTGTTTCTATATTGCTAACAATTGGTTGTAAATCAATAGCTTGTTCATTTGTTTCAACAACTGGACCGGCTCGACAACAGTCTTTAATTTAATTATTTTATGATTTTTTAAAATTTTAGCATTTTTCCCCAATTTTAAAAATGCTTCAAAAGGAAAGCTTTAATTCTCTAAACTTTAAAAAACATTCAAAGAGTTTTTATGTTTTGAAAAGGAAACCGTAATTAGAAACCGGAAAATACAAATTAAAGTTTAACTTACTTCCAGCATTAACGATTTCCGGATTGAATAAAGCTCCTAATAATAATAACAATATAAACATTGCTTTATTATAAAATTTTTATTTTAATCTCTTCTAAGAAAATACGTATTTATAAACTTAGATTGTATTTTGCTTTAAAAAATGTATTTTGGTGTTGAACTTTAATATGCCGCATAAGTGTAGACTTGTCTATTATTTTAATTTACTTTAAAAAAAATTTAAACTTTTTCTATTTTTTTAAGTCTGCCGACTTGCACTTGAAAAAAAAATGTAGTAGACAAAAAATCAATCAAAACTTAGAGTGGTCGCAATTTTCGATTTATTGCAAAATTTCTTTATGTCGCGTCTATCCAGAACAAATCTTTTTAAATTTTAAGAAAATACTAGCACAATTTTTATATTTAAAAATTTAAGTAAAATATTCTTTTAACTTTAGAATAAATTAACAATATTTTTATTAATTTAATTTTTAATTTTAAAATTTACAAAAACGAATTTAGAAATTTTTAAACGTGGTTATTCAATTTATTAATTTATTTTCTCAGATGCGTTAATTCTTTTAAAAATGAATTTACTTAACTATGGATTTAATTAAAGCTTTTTTTTGAAAATAATTGCCAACATTTATAATATAAATTTAAAACTCCTCTAACGTTTAAAAAACCCGTGGCAATAATTTATTAAAATTTATTTACACAACTGAAAATTTAAAAGAATTTTTACCAAATAAATAGTCTACTGAATATGTCGTTAATGACATTAGAAACATTTCCAGTAGAAAATGCTTAGTCGCAATTTATTCCTTTTAGCGACTTTTTGTCTTGCATTCTATCAAGCTTTTGGAGAGGTAAGATTTAAAAAAAATTTTTTTTAATTTAAATTCTGGGAAAGCTATGAGTTATTTTTATGCTTTTTAAAAAATAAATTTAAAAACATTTGTTTACAATGTTTTTAGCAATATTTTTAAATAATTCTCTAGCGAGGTTTATTCAAATTTAAATAAATAAAATAGCTGATAAAAACAGCTTCCAAAAATAACGAGTCTTCTGTCTAAAGTCAATTACAATACAACCTTTTTTAACATTAAAAAAGCAAAATAAATAAAAAAGTTTATATTAAGTAAATTAAACTTTTTTAAAGTTTATTTAACCCTTAACAATCATTTTACTAAACATACAATAGAAAATGTAAAATAAACTTAAAAATTTCCAGCTTTCTGATTTCTTCGGTGGAAGTGAATTTGAAGAAATTAACACAAATTTTGATTTAGCTAAAAATAGTGGAAGTGAAACAGAAACTGATGAGGCAAGCCAAGTTGATCAAAAAAGTAAAGGTAAATAATTAATTTAAAAAGAAATTTTCTTAAAATTTTTTAAAAGATGGTTCTGAACTTCACGGGAAACAACGAAAAGAAAAAAAGGAAAAGAAATTTGAAGAAGAGCAATTAAGTTTTAAGGACGAGAGACAGCGTGGACGTGAAGGTTTTGGTTTCCATAGAGAGGATGAGGACGGTGATGAACAAGGTTTTTTTTAAATAAAAAATATAGGTCAGGAGAGAAAATTACGAAGAAAATTCTAGTTAAAAAAATATAAAATAAATTATAAAAGAAAAAATTACAAAGAAAATTCTATTAAGAAAATAAAACGAGAGAAAGCGCTCTCTTCTTTTTCCATACTCTTTTGTTTTTCTTTACCCTTTATTTATTAACTTAGACTTGACTCATTTTACAAAATTATTTTTTAACTCTAAAAATATTTTACAGGTCCTACCTACAGACTTGATGATCCCGAGTACCGTACACGTCCACCGACTGAAGAACCAGGCTCTGACGAGCCTTCTAGTAGTGCTCCTAATGGGGATTTTGCACTTCCAAAAAGTAAGGGAATTTAAATAAAAATTCTTTTTAAATTATAGAGCCTGTACAACCTGAACATCCATCTTCCCAACAGCCACAACTTCCACCTCACTCCCCTCCACATCCATCAAAACCAAACAGTCCTTCCCCTTCCAGTCATCAATTACCAAAAAATCCCCCAAAGAATTCTGGGAATTCAAGCTTGCCTCCTCCACACGGAAAGGAATGTAAACTAAAATGGTACCAAAAATTGGCCCAAAAGCTTCATATTAAAAAATTTGACTGCTAAATTTGAGAAAATGAAGATTTTAAGCAATTAAAAGAATAAATAAATTTGGGTATTTAAATTAAAAAATATAATGGGATTAAAGCTTTATTTTAATTACTAATTTAATTCATTTATTAATAAAAATAAAAGAAGTAAAATTAAAAAAAAAATTTTTTTTCTGAAAATTCGTTCCTAAATTTTGCCTGTTTCCAGTCTACGTTTGAAATGGAACAACTTGTCCAAGACATGACAAAACAGTTAAATCAATTATTATAAATAAAAATTGTAAATTTTTGTCTTTGAAGTAAGGTGAAATCTGTTATTTAAAATTATTCATTTTATACAAAAACAAAATGCAAAATTTATGCGCAGCAAATTTTTCTACTCAAATAGTACTATTAAATAGATACCATTAGATCTGTTTCATTTGCAAACATTGCATCTATTAAATATTGATTTGATGAAGAATTCATTTAATTAATAAAATATTTATTTTATTAATTAAATGTTCAAAACTTATTTTTTATAGAGAAAAAGAACATTTTGTTAACTAATAATTTTTTTTAAATTTTTATAATTAAACATTTAATTATACGTTTATTTAAATTTATCATAAAGTAAAAAGAAATATTTTTAGACAGTGTAATTAAATTTTAAGTTAATTTAATATTCAAATAAACTTAAATTCAACTTATAATTTTATACAAATTAAATAAACTTGGTAAAGGTAAACAAGTTTTAAAAAGACATTTTAAGAAACCTGAAATAGCTAATAAGTTTGTTAATGCGCTTATTTTCTAACCTTTCATTTTTAATGTTTTTTAAATAATATTTTTAATTTATTTTTCAATTATTAAATAAAATTAATTTTTTATTCGAGTTAATTATTAACTACCCAGAAATGATTTTTATTGTCAGATTAATTAATCTTAATCTTTAAAAAATAAATATAAAAACAGTCAAAAATAAATATAGATAAACAAAAAATATTCTATTTTTTCCAAAAGAAAAAAAAATAATTAAAAATTCTAATTAATTTTGAAATATTTTTAATTAACAATATGAAATTGTATTTATTAATTAAAAATATTTTAGTTTTAAAATTTTTTTTTTTGGGGTTTAAAAAAGGAATTTAATTTGCCTTCAAGAAGCTCATTATTTATTAAAGCTAATTAAAAAATAAATTTTCATTTTAATTATCTATTTAAAAATCTTTTTTTAATCAAAGCATTATAAAATGAACAAAATAATTTTGGAGAACTCAAAGAATGAAAAGTTTTAAGAACTAGCTTTTAGGGCAGATATAAAAAATAATACAAAGAATTATTTATTAAGTTGCTAAAATGTATTTTATTTTTATTCAGCCTATCTTTAACCAAGTTTTTTATTTTTTGTTAATGCTAGCATGCCATACAAAAATACAGCCTCCACCGAATAATGCTAAATAATCACTATGTAATTTTTTACCTTTTGCTTAAGTTTAAAGTTAATAGTTAATATTAAGTAAAATAATTTCTTTTATTTAGTCAACTTAACTTTACGGTATTACCGTAAACCGTACTTTTCAAAAAATCGTTCTCTTCTGTAGCTACAAGAAAAATTTAATTAATTACAATTTCAGAATCATTTTTAGGTTTAAATTAATTAAAAATTAATTTATCAAAACTATGAGTGACGCAAGACAATCTCCTCTAGCTAGATTGGGGTGGATTATAAATGTTTGTTTTGATCAAGTTGGGACAGTTTTCTTTGGGGTTTTAATTATTGCAACAATTAAACAAAAGTGAGTAATAATTAAAAAATTAAAGTTGTGATAATTACAGTATTTGGAAAATTACGGTGTAGAGTAGTACAGTAATTGTAAATATTCTCACATGCTAAGGGTAGTGCAATTATTAAAAGGTAAAAATCTGAAAATGAAGGGTTAAATCCGGCAAGAGATTTCTTGTGTCCCGTATTTCCCGTATCCCGTATGTCCCGTGTTTTCAACTGTTTTTTGATGGGAAAAGAAAATTTTTTGGAAATTAAAAATTAAGATTTTTATTTTTTTAGACGTTTACACAACACTTGCCAATTGCTTATCGGTATTTACGCGTTCTGTTCCCTTCTCTCTAAACTTCAAATCTTATTACCTTTTGCCATTTTTATTCTTCCTGGAACAGGAAAGATACCTCGTATTTATTGCGCCCTTGTTCAAATAATTCCAATAGGTGGTTGTATGAATGTTTTTTCATTGATGCTTGTAATTGCAATTGATCGAATGTTGGCAATTTTTTCACCTATTTGGTAATTATTTTTTAATAATTTTACAAAAATGAGCTTACTCCCCCCTGTGGTTTTTCAATTTTCAGAAGGTTATATTTCGGGTAATAATTATTTACTAGTCAAAAGATTGGTACCATTCGACTCAGCTCTTCGAGACGAATCGAATAGTATGTCAAACAAAAATTAAATACTACCTTGCAATAAATACGAGAAAGCAAAATTTCCAATTTCGTTAAATTAAATTTTTTCAGGTACTCAACAAGAAACGAGAAAAAATATTTAAAATTAATGTGTGCTCTTTCTCAATTTTTTCCTCTAATATTTGTTGGTTATGTCATTCGCTCACTTATAGAAGACCCTTTTTTGTGCGTTTTTTTCAAAGCTAAAAATAAAAAATTTTCAGACAAGTTCAATGTTTTTTTCCTGATATAGTGGGCGATGATGGACAAACTAACATTGACATTTTACAACTTGTTTTAAACTTTCTTACTTTATTTTGTTATGTTTTGATGTTTCTTAAACTTTTTTACGACAATAAGAATGGACAGGGTTCGAATAAAATTTTTTTTTAAATTCAAAAAAAAAATTCTAAAAAATAGCATTTAATTTCAAATTAATAAAATAATTCATATTAAGCAAATTGAATTAATTTTTAGCATCACCCCAACGCAAAGCTGTTTACAAAACACTTTGTTTAATAATGGGAATTCAACTTGCTGGCTATACTTTAACATTGCTTGCTTACAATATTATGAATCATATTTCTTCTAATTTTAACAATGATCAAAAAACTATCATTAATTGTGTTATAAATTGTGCTTCTTCTTTAAGTTCAACTGTTGAAGTTCCAGCTTTGTTTGTTGTAAGGTAAATAATTTAATTAAACTTGGACAATGTTGGGCATTTTGTCTCAAGTTTAATTTACTGGGGTTACATTAATTATTTTATTGTAAAGTTTATTTTGCATAATATTAAGTTTATCAAAAAGTAATGATTATAGGTAGGCAATTATTAATATTTCTATGTTTTTTTAACGTTTTTTTTTTAATTTTTTGGGAGTTAAAGAAAGTTCTTTAACTAATTTCAACTATAAAAAAAACTTCATTTTAGCACAGAACACCGTTTGGCAATTAAAGATGAATTTCGTTGCTTTTTCAGCATATTCTCAAAGAGTGATGAAACAAATAAAAATAACACAACGCACCATACAACAAAAATAATTGTTAAACCTCAAAATAAGACAACAAAAATGAACAATTTTGTAAAAGTTACCAATTAACAAAAATGTCCGCAAATTTTATCCGCAAGTTTGTAGAAAAGTTGCGCATTCAAAATAGCCAAGTTTTTAAAAAAAAATTTTATTAATTTTTATTTTCATTATGATGAATTAATAAATTTAGTTTTAATTTATTTAATATTATTTTTAAACAAATATTAAATAAAAATGAACGCATGACAATATTGTTATTGTTATTTATTTTCATTTTTCTCTTGTTTTAAATCGATAATTCTTTTGTTGTTAACAAATTTTTATTATTTTTTAAAATTTTTGAAATGCCTTCAAATTTATTTTGGTGGAGGACATTTGCTATTTTTTGTGAGTTTTATTAAATTAATTAATTGTGCTTTACCAAAACAACGCGTTTTTAGCACGAAAATGTGTATTCCCCATTTAACTTGATTTTTGCATATTTTTCCTTCTTATTTTAAACCATTTATTTTTTATTTGACAGGTTTTGCAATTTCAATAATCTCAATAATTGCCGTCTTACTTTCTGGGATTTATTGGCCACTAGTTTTTGTAGTTATTCCATTTGGTACTGGTTTTGGTATTTTGGGTAGATGTGGAAATACGTCGCCAATAATTGTTCAGAATTATTAATTTAAATAATTTTGGGTACGTTCCATTATGCCCAATGTCCGCAAATTTTTATCCGCAAGGCTTATGAGAAAATAAATATTATAAATTTGCGGATAAAAAGTTGCGGACATTGTCGGCATAATGGGAAAGTACCTAATTTTGTAATTTACAATATTTTTTAAAAATTTTTACCCTTTATTTAAAAAATAAATTTTTTTTTTTACAATTTTTTGTTTTGAAATTTAAATAAAATTTTAAACAAGTGCAAACTTGATTATTCTTTACTCAATTTCACATGCTTAAGTCCATAATTAAGAAAGAAAGGAAATAGTACATAAAAAGAAGAGAGAATAAACAATTTGTCAGAAATATAAACAATCTTTATTTAAATAAAATTCTTTAATTTCACTTTCTTCTTTAATTTATTAAGCACTTTTATATTGTGTGCTTTGATTACATGCACCTTACTCGTATTTAGTATTTACTTATATGTAGCAACGAAGCATTAAAAATTTATTTTTTAAATTTGATAAAATTAAAAAACCTTAAAGCATGTCAAGTTTTATTAAATTTTTCTGTAATTTATTATTAATATTAGCGCTTTTTATTTTCTTAACTAATGCTATGAGACTTAGTTTAAAACGAAAAAGAAGTCAACAAGTTCACGTAATGCCTTTTTTTATTTAATAATTACTGAAGGAATGAAACTAATTTGTTTATTATGAATTCTTTTTTAGCCAGCAGATAACATTCCTGTTCTACTTGAAGGACTTACTGCCCCACCGCCATCACCTGAGCATCCCCAAATTAACCAGACACCACCCCTACAACATGAACATTTGTTTCAAAATTTATTAACACAAGGGGAATCATCTAATCAAGTTATGTCACCAGAAATAACTTCCCCTCCCCGTGATTCATCTGCAGCATTATTAACTGATGGATTATTTCATTCAACTGCTTCACTTGAGAATGTTGATAATTTAATTCAACCTGAATCTGAACATGTTGTTGACAATCGAAGTTTAACGGTAAATTGTTTTAATTAGATTTATTGTTTAAAAATTAAGAATCAAACACCTCAAAACTTAAATAATTTGATAAACAATGCTTTACAAAGTTTAAATGAACAGGAAAACAGACCTTCTAAAAAACCTCGTCTTGCTAAACTGACTCGTTGTTTGTCTAAAATGTTTAAAGTTCATTGTTTAGGAGGCACAAAACAAAAGTAATTTTTTAGAATAAAAATTCAAACTTAATGCAGCAAACATTCAAGTTTTCCTTAAGTTAGTGTTTAAGTTTATTTTTGTTGGGGAATGTTTGTTGAATTGTTTTGATGTTTTTGTTGTATTGTAAGGTTTTGAATGTTTGTTTCTCAAGTTTTACTTTTAAAAAACAATGTTTCTCTTGGAAAGAATAAATAAGTGATAAACTGCATATAAAAGCATTTTTGTTTTATTTACTTAGTTTATTTTCGCTTTAAAACATTTTTATTTAAATTTCAGTTGAAACTTATTGAATGCCTTAACACAACTTAGAATATAGATTGTTTATTAAATAAAATACACGTTTTTATAGATTTTTAAAAATGTTTAATAAAGTTGTATTTTTTTAAAAAAGAAGAATAAATATTAAAGACAATTTAAATAAATTTTAATATTTAAATTTCTTTAAATTACATAAATAATTTAATTTTCCTTATCTTCCACAGGTTGTAAAATAAATAATATAATTATTACAAACAGTAAAAAAAAATTAAGTTGCTTTGTAAATTCATAAAAATGATTAAATCAATAAATTGAAATTTTAAACGATTTAAAATGGTTGGGAATTAATTTTTATTTGTTTCAAAATTAAATAAACAAATTAATTATTTCATAATTAAAAATAAAATAATTTTTTAAATGAATATTTTTTTAAAAAGTTGTGCAAATAATGAAAAGTTTCTTTTTTTTTTTTTTTGCTTTAAAAATACAATTTTTTAAGGGTTAAGGCAAAAATCATTTTTTAAGTTGGTTATTGAGAAATTAAAGTTTTATAAATGTTTATTTATTTTCCGGAAAGTTTATTATTTAAAAGAAGGTATGTTAATAAACTTGAAGCATTTTAAATAAACTTGAATTATCTTAATTTTATTTTAGAATGCTTAATACAATTTTTATTTAGAATTAACTGTTTTTAAAAAAACTTTTTAACCAGTTTAATCTTTTAAGTCTATTTATTCCAAACTTTAACCATAATAAAAAAAAATAAAAAGCAACTTGAAAACTAAAACATTTTTAAACCTTCAAAAACAAAAATACAACCCAAGCTCATTTAAAAGTTAAAACTTTAACTTGAGGAAAAAAGTTTTATACATATATTTTTTTACACCATATAAAATTTCAAATTAAACTTAACTTATATGTATAAAAGTTAAGAGAAAAGAAAAAAACCCTTAGAAACAATCTTAATATTTTTGGATGTCATTGCTTAAATGACTAATAATTAAAAAATATTATTAAATTTCTTTACCACTTCTTAACTTTTTAATCTTTCAAAAATTTATTTATTTAAAATTGTTAAAATATTATTTTAGAAAAACATTTCACTTATTTTATTAATTTTAAAAAATATTTTTTTTAAATTATTTATTCACCAACATTTATTTAAAAAAATGTCAAAATTCTTTTGTAAAATATTTTTAACATTTTCCTTTCATTTATTAATTTTTTCTGATCAATTTTCTACAAATTCAACAACTCTAGGGCCTTACAAATTACCCTATAAACGTCATAAATTAAATCAAAAAAATAATACAACGAGAAAAATTAAAAATTTAATCCAAAAAAAGAATTATTTAAAAAATGAAAATAAATATTTTTTGACAAAAAGAAGAACAAAAGAATATGGAACACCACTTATTGATAGTTATAACACTGTTTATACAGCTATTGTTACTATTGGTGAAGGAAATAAAATTTTTTTTTTTAATTTTTAAACAAAAATTGAGAACTACAGATTAATCCCTTTTATGTATATTTTTCCCTATTTTTCATTTATTTTCTTATTTTTAAAAATTATTTTTTAAATTTTGTTTGTAATTAATCAATCAAGTTTCCCATAGAGCAAATTTATTAAGTTTATATGAGAAATATAAGATATTTTTTAATTTGCAAATTATTTAAATATCACTCATTAAATTTATTGGAAATACTTTATTTTTAAATAATTACCATAATATTAATTAATTAAATTTTGTTTTATTAAAAAAAAATTTTTATGGGAACAAATGTTTCATTTGTCTTATGCCAATCTTTATTTTTGTAAGCTAAAATTAACTTTTTTTTTTTAGCTATTTTTCTAATCCTTTTACTCCCCTTTTAATTTTTTCTAATTAAATTTAGGAACACCAGAACAACAATTTAATGTAGTAGTTGACACTGGTTCCTCCTCTTTTTGGGTATTAGATTCAACATGCTGTAGGTCAGATAATAACGAAAATGGAGGCAAAAATGCTTTTTATTTATTAAAAATATTTTTAATAAAAATTTTAGGTAGTAAATTTGACAGCTCTGCGTCATCCACATTTTTATCTACTAATATTAACTTTGAATGTTCTTATGCTGATGGGACTAATTGCAAAGGAATTTTAGGGGTAGATAGATTTAAGGTAAACTTTAGAATTAAAATAAAAGTTAAAAAATTCCAACATTTTCTGCTTCAATAAATTTATTAGCTTTTAAGCATAATTATTTAGAGAATTAAAACAAAATTTGATAAAAAATGTTTCTTGGTGGAAAAATAGAAAGCAACCCTTTTATATTATGGTTTATTAAAAGCGATCTTCTGTCCTAAAATACAAAAGAAAAACACAATAATTTAAGCTTTGTATTTAAAGTTTATTTTTCTATTTGTCAATGCATTGCATGACATACAAAAATACACACAACATTGGTGGTTTAATGAGCAGTTAAATAAATACAAATATTTATTCTTAACCTTTTTTAAATTAAATATTTCATATTAAGCAAAAAAATTAATTGATACTCATAAATATCAAATTTTTTAATATTTAGTTGGGCTCAGATTTAAATTCCTTAATTGTTCCAACCGCATTAATTGGATTAGCAAAGGATGCAGAATCAGTTGATTCAATGGTCGAGCTTAAAATTGATGGAATTTTTGGTTTAGCCCCACCAAAACGTGATGATTTATGTGGATTTGAATCTCCTTTATTTACTGCTTATAAGAATGGATTAATTAAAAAAAGTATTTTTTCTGTTTATATGCACAATTCAAAGGATTCCGAGAGGGGAGAATATGGCGGAGGTCTTAAAAAATTTTTTTATTTTTAGTAAAACTAATTTTGTAGAAATAACATTTGGCGCAATTGACAAGGAAAATTGTGATGAATCTTCAGTTTATTGGACAAAAGCACATTTATCTGATTATTGGACATTTAAATTAGATGTAATTAATTTAATATTTAATTAGAAAAATAATTTTTTACATTTTTTAAATCAACTTTTGCATAATTTAACATTCTTGCACTGACCATTTTGTCCATTGGACTAAAAAAATCTTTTTTTAAGTTTCAACCTTTTTAAAACTTTAAGGGTCTCAGTTATGCTGGAAAATCAATTAAAATCAATTCAAATGTTGTCATTTCTGACACCGGTTCTTCACTAATTTCGGGACCAAAAAATGCTGTTAAGACAATCTACGCTTCATTAGGTGATATAAAAGAAGTCAGAGAGGGCATACTAATTCCTTGTGATAAAGAATACGAACCTATTATTTTTAAAGTTGGTAAAATGGAATTTAAATTGGGAAAGGTAAAGAAAGGATTGAATAATTTAATAAATTTTAGGAAGTTTTGACTATTCAAAATGATCAGTTGGACGGAGAAATGTGTGAATTTGGAATTGTCTGGTCTGAGGGTAATAAATAAATTTATACGTTTAAACAATTTTTAATTTCAGGCTTTGATTTTTGGGTATTTGGGGACCCTTTTATTCGAAAATATTGCACAGTAAATTCCTTAAAATGTTTTATAAAAATTTTTTTAAGATTTACGATTTTGGTCACAGAAAAATTGGTTTTGCTGCACAGAAACAATAAAAAGATTATTTAAAAGGGAATACATTAAAATTGAAAAATTATTTTTAATGCAAAATAAAATTAATAAAATAAAGTTTCTGCTAGCATAATTACAACTTTATTTTCGTTTAATATTACAAAGTGGAAAAGAAATAAACTTAAAACTTGTTTGTCAATGTTTTTTTCATTTTAACCAATGTTCGGAAAAATGTTTACAACATGGTTTGTTGAAACATTTTTAAAACATTTATGTTTGAAAACTTTGATTTTTTTCATGTTTGTAAAGTTTTAAAATAATTATTTTAAATGATATTTTGTTTTATTAATTTATTATCTTCTAAATTCAACCTTTTCTCCTTTAATTTATCAAACTTTTCCAACAAGAAAAATTTGTAAAATGTGACTAATCTGCGTGCCTGTCCAACTGAACAAATTTTCTTGTAAAACACATATGACTAGATAAAATAAAATTTACCTTAAATTTCTCTAAATTTGGTTATATTTCGAATAACTTTAAGCCAAAACTTAAATGAAAAAATTAAAATTTTTTCCCCCTCAAAAAAAGCATTGTGACAACTGTATATAAAAGCAAGTTTACTTCCTTTATTTTATCATTCTACACCCTTCACTAGGAGAGTAATGAAAGTTGTCATTTTAATTGTGTTTCAAGTTTTATTCTTTACCTTAGTGAATGGCGACTGTCCCGAAGGCTTTTCGTCGTGGACTGATGGAGACGGAAATGTTCATGGTTATAAAGCTGTAATTTCAGAATATGGGTTGAATGTTTATCAGGTAATATTAAGATAAAGGATCAGAAATTTTTGGCATTGAATTTTTGTTATTGACTAACTAAGTCACTCTAACATTTTAAATCAAATTAGTTAATAAGCAAAACTTTGTGTGTGCTTCATTTGTGTATTTTAATCTGGGGAGTACTGTAGACACTTAGAAACTATTAATTTAGGAAACATGGAAGTTAATTATTTTTTTCGTTAATTATTTTCATTAAAACTATGAAGCAAAGATATATTTAAAATAATTTTTAAATATCATTTCTCGTTTGAATAATTGTAGGCTCGTCCAATTTGCAAAGCGCTGGGTGGAGATCTTGCCAGCATTCACAGCCAAGAAGAAAATGATTTTGTTATCAACAATGTGCCAGATTTGAGTGGCAATTCAGTTTGGATTGGAACTTACATTTTACCACAGGATGACGGTTCAATCAAATGCCTTTTGGCTGATAAGAGTGACGCAAGTTTTGGCGCATACAATTCTTTAGACGATACGGCAAGACAAAACGCCCCGTGGGATACATCTGTTATACCTTCAATTGAGGATGGAAGTAAAAAATATTTAAAGATTGCTTTAAATAATTTAATTTTTAGGCAAAATTAATTGCGTCAAACTGGCGTCTAACTTGTGGAGTGAACAGGCCTGCGACAATCGAATTAAAGGAGTGCTTTGTAAAATAAGCTGTTAAGGAAATAAAGAAGAGTGAAAAATATAATTAAATGATTTTAAACGAAAAATATAAAAATATTTGGGAATATTTAAAATTAATTGCAAATAAAATATTTTATAAATTATATTTAATTTAATTAAGAGTAAATTTAAAAATATTGAAAAATTAAATACAGAAAAAAGGCACGGTAAAAAATACTGTATTTTCCCTAAATAATTCAACCCCCTCTAAAAATTCCCACTGTTATTCCATTCTCTTTATTACTTATAATTCCCCTACTCTCTTTATTAATTCCTCTAGTCTCTTTGCGTTCCTCTATTATTAACTAATTACCCCTTTTTTAAATACTCCTTCATTGAATTAGTTAAAATTTTAAACAAATATACAAGTATCATATTTTGTATTTTGCATGTTTCGGAGTATTAATGGAAGAAGTTGAAAAGGAAGAGAAGGAATAAATGATTAAAAAATTAAGTTCTTTGTTAAATTCTTTTTCTTCTATTTTTTTGTGAGTCTTTTATCCCTCGTATGCCGAAACGAACTTGAAAAAAAAGTTGAAATTGATTTATTTTTTTATTCTTTTAAAATCTCCTTTGTAAAAAACATTATTTAATATATTACAAAAAAAAATATTTTGAAAGACAAAAGGACACAATCCAAAAGAGTAAATGTCTTTTTTAACCCATCAGGCTGAATCTTCAATTAACTGAAATAAATTTTACAAAAAAGTTTGCTATAAATTCCTGAGATATTTATTCTTTAAAATGTTAAAGGAAAAAAAGAAATTTTTGAAAAATCATAGATCAATAAAAAAATTTATTTAATCAAACATTAGTATATAAATTTAGACAATTCTAATTTTCGGCAAAAGATTTTGGATTTCAATGTGATATGAATATTAATGTTTATTTAGCTGAAGCATTTTTTTATTTTATAAGTTGCGTGTCATGTTTAATTTTTAAAAACTTGCGGATTAATTTTGCGGATTTTTGCCTTAATAATTTTAATAAAACTTTAAAGAGTTTTATTCTTTTTCAGACTTTTATTGACTGTCCTGTTGAAATAGAAAATGTCCGAAATAACGCTTTATTTAAACCCAAAACTTCTCTTACTCTACAACAAAATGTATTCCATTAAAGGAAGTATCAGTTCATAAATTCTTTGAATTTTTATAACATTCTCCGTATAGTTAATTTATTAATTGAAAAATAGCGGATCAAACGTTTCTAAAATCCGCAACTATCTAAGCGTTATTTTCAATTTCTTAATTATGTCAATAAAATCTTCCTTTACGCATAGGTAAAATTAATGCAACTAAATAAATTTTTAACATTTAAATGTAAGTTTAAAATTAATTTTTAATATTAAGTAAAAATTGGAAGTAAAAATTAAAAAAGTTTTTTTTTATTGTGAGACAGCCTTTTTTTTTTTAAAACTTGAATATAAAAACTTTATTATTTTAGCCTTTCCCTCATCATTTAAAATTTTTCCTCTATCAATTCTCTAAAAATTAAAAAGAGAGAATTGTTAACTAAAAATGAATTTTCTCGCTAATTTAATTTTATTAACTCTGCTTTCTTCACTTAATATTTCTTTTATTTGTGGTGACTGTTCAGATGATTGGTCCTTGTTTTCAGACGAAAATGGCAATAATTTTGGTTATCAAGTAGTCAAAAGAGATTATCTTATCAACTTTTATACAGTAAGCAATTCATTACAGTATTTATTTACCATTTCTTTACTTTTAGGCAAAAGTAATCTGCAAAGAAATTGGCGGAAACGTTGTCAGTATTCACAGCCAAGATGAAAACGATTTTGTCGCGCAATTGCCCGGGACAGCCAGTTCAGCACTGTGGATTGGATACCATGTTTTACAGAACAATGACAGCTCCCTTACCTGCCTATGGACTGATAAAAGTAATTCTGCTTACGGTAACTATACTTCGGTAGATGATCCAAATAGACAAAACAATCCATGGTTGGCATTGGACCCAGTTTTGACTGACCCATACGGAGGTAATTAATTAAAGTTTAAATGTAAAATTTATTAGATAAATTTGTTTAAAAAGTGTAAGTAAATACTGATGCATTCCTTAAATTATTTTTTGTTTTAATGGAAATATAAAAACTTTAGTTATCCAAAAAGTCTCATTATGGTTAAGTGGTTTAATGCCTAGTTAATAGTCACATCGGATTCCCCATTCAAATTCTCGTAATTATTTCCTACGTTTTATTGTAATTTTCTTTTAAAGCAATTATGCAATTTTAAAATTAAATAAAAACTTTCTATTTTAAGATCCCAATCAATGTGTTGAAATTGTCGACACATCTTTTGATACCTTTGACAGCGCAAATGTTTTATGGCTCGAAACCCCTTGCTATTCTCGCATTAATGGAGTAGTGTGCAAAATGGACTGTTCAGCATAATTTTGAAGGAAATTGTATAAAAATGATTATATACATAATTTTATTAATTCTAACCAAATTTTTAATAAAAAAATAAATTTTTAAAAATTAAATTTTATTTTAATAAAATGAAGAAAAAAATTATTAGAAATTTAACAAATATTAAGCATAGATTATAATTTTATGCCAGACGTATTTAAAAGAGAGAACATTTGCTTTGAAAATTTAAAAAAGAAGAAAACAGCTAATAATAATAAAATAAATAAAGAAAATTCAAAAAATATTTATTTTAACAATTTTTATTCAGAATTAGAAGAATTAAAGAAAATAGGACAAATGAGTCTGAATAATAATTTATTTGTTTTAAATTTTGTAAAAAAATTTAGTTAAGGCAGAACTAAAGAAAAGGTATAATTTTTAAAATGTTTGGGCAAGAATTTAGTTTAATTGCTCCGTTAGATTACAAACATTTTAATATTCTTATGTTCGGTGTTATTTAATCCTTCCGACCTATTTCTATTGTTTTTATTGTTCAAGCACTTTTATTCATTTTGTGTTTCAGTACGAAAAATTTTTTCATTCAAATATTTGATTATAAATCAACTTTTCATTCTTGTCGGAGAGGTTCAAAATGTTGTCTAGTCAGGTCATTATTTTGTAAAGAAATAACTGGAAATGTTTATCTCTATATTTTGGTACTAATCTTTTTAGCTCGATTAAAGGCCATTCGTTACCAATATTTAAATTATACCATCTAATTGTTTTTCTCTTGTGTTGATCTTTCTGTTATTCTCTAAGAGTTGCTTTTCAACATTGGCTATTGCTGAAAACAGTAAAAGTTAAGGATGGTATGAGAATGTTTTTATTAATTTGATTTAGTTATCTTCTTTGGAACTTCCGGAAAGTTTTGTTCTGTTGTCGTTGCTTCTATTTCTCCATTAAATGCTTTTAACTTCAAATAAAGATGAAATTTTTAAAAATTATTTTTATTTTTCCATTTATTTTAAATTTATTTTTGCTTTTTTATGTATTATAATGTTTTTTATTTAATAATTTTTTAAATAGTATTTTAATTAATTTTTCAATTATTGATTAAAAAAAACTTAATGTTAAATACGGAACTAAAATTAAATTCTCAACTTAACTTTCTAAATAAAATTTAAATTAATAAAATATTAGCTGAGCAAACTGTTTAATATATTTAATTTTATATCTCACATGATAAGCCTTTTTAAATTTTATATGTTGGTTTTTATAATTTTGGTTTTTGTTTATTTAAAGATTTTTTCAAGTTGCAAAGGAGAGAAGATAAGCAAACCTTAAACTTGCGGATAAAATTTAATTTAAAAAAGGGTATATTAGAGTCTAAGCTTATAAGTATTATTATAAACATTGCAGAAAATTTATATTGAAGCTACTTTTTTAAAAAACATTTGAAATATTTTCTCCTTTGGTTTTGGGAAAAACGATCGTCTTTTGCTTAAGACTTATACAAATTAGATCAATTACTGATCCAAGAAATTTAAGTAAAGATATGAAAAAAATGTACAATAAGAACCATAATTTCTGCATACTTTTTATAATATTAAAAAACACTTCTAAAAAAAGACGCAAAAATAATCCGCAAATAAAATAAAAAATGCATAAAATTAAATACAGCAATACAAAAAAACCATTTTTGATTTAAATTTTAAATAAAATTAAACAAATTTACAGATATACATTTTATAAAACGTGGAAATCTTTTTAAAAATTTATTGCGTTGGCCGCTCCATCTAAACAAATTTTTAAAAATGCTGAAAATTTCATAGAATACTTCTCATGTTTACATATTTGAAATAAAAAAATTGTCTGAAAAAATTAAAACGTTAAGATATAAAAGGAATAGGATTAATACAATCAGCATCATTCTCCTTTACATCATTCATTCTTCATTCTCTCTCTTTAACAAAAAGTAATAATTTTAATAAGAGAAAAAGTTTATTAAATGAAACTTTACGTTTCTTTATCTTCATTTATTTTACTTCAATGCCTTTACTTTGTCTTTGTAAATGGTGACTGTCCTGCAACATGGAATCCGTTAGGTGATAATAGTGGAGTTGAATATGGTTATCAAGTAGTGTTGCAATCGAATATTACTTACTTCCAGGTAATATATTTAAACAAAAATAACTTGTGTTAATCTTAAAAATATTTAGGCACGGCAAATATGTTTGAAACTTGGTAGCGATATTGCTAGTATCCACAGTCAAAGTGAAAATGAATTTGTTTACAGCATTGTACCAAGTGGCGGACTTAATCTATTCATTGGAATGCATCAAAAGCTAACAGACAATGCAGAAAGTTCAGTGCTTAATTGCTCATGGTCTGATGCAACAGCTTGCGATTTTGGCAATTTTAATGGAGAAGACGATCCTGCAAGGCAACAATATCCATGGATTAAAAACCCAACAAGTACCACTGATGGAAGTAAGTAGACTATTTGAAAATATAAAACGATTTTATAATATAATGTATTTAGATCCTGTTGAATGTGTAGAAATTACTGATACAATGCAAGGAGTGGGATCTCCAGATTATAAATGGAATGACATCGCATGTTATGATAGACTTGATGGAGTAGTCTGCAAGAAAAATTGTTCAGATGGGACAAGCGGAGACAATGGAGAATCAACGACATTGCAACCATCATCTACAACTGTAGCAACTAATGCACCTGAAATTGGTGGAGACAGTGGATCAGCTACACTAAAACCACCAACAACAGGACGAAATGGTGTTCCTGGTGTCTCTGGAGCCCCTGGTGTTCCTGGCAATCCTGGAAGCGGTAGTGGAGGATCAGCTACACTAAAACCACCAACAACAGGACGAAATGGTGTCCCTGGTGTCTCTGGAGCCCCTGGTGTTCCTGGCAATCCTGGAAGCGGTAGTGGAGGCGGTGGATCAGCTACACTAAAACCACCAACAACAGGACGAAATGGTGTTCCTGGTGTCTCTGGAGCCCCTGGTGTTCCTGGCAATCCTGGAAGCGGTAGTGGAGGCGGTGGATCAGCTACACTAAAACCACCAACAACAGGACGAAATGGTGTTCCTGGTGTCTCTGGAGCCCCTGGTGTTCCTGGCAATCCTGGAAGCGGTAGTGGAGGCGGTGGATCAGCTACACTAAAACCACCAACAACAGGACGAAATGGTGTCCCTGGTGTCTCTGGAGCCCCTGGTGTTCCTGGCAATCCTGGAAGCGGTAGTGGAGGCGGTGGATCAGCTACACTAAAACCACCAACTACTGGAAGAAATGGTGTTCCTGGTGTCTCTGGAGCCCCTGGTGTTCCTGGCAATCCTGGAAGCGGTAGTGGAGGCGGTGGAGCAGCAACATTAAAACCACCAACTACTGGAAGAAATGGTGTTCCTGGTGTCTCTGGAGCCCCTGGTGTTCCTGGCAATCCTGGAAGCGGTAGTGGAGGCGGTGGATCAGCAACATTAAAACCACCAACTACTGGAAGAAATGGTGTTCCTGGTGTCTCTGGAGCCCCTGGTGTTCCTGGCAATCCTGGAAGCGGTAGTGGAGGCGTTGGAGCAGCAACATTAAAACCACCAACTACTGGAAGAAATGGTGTTCCTGGTGTCTCTGGAGCCCCTGGTGTTCCTGGCAATCCTGGAAGCGGTAGTGGAGGATCAGCAACATTAAAACCACCAACTACTGGAAGAAATGGTGTTCCTGGTGTCTCTGGAGCCCCTGGTGTTCCTGGCAATCCTGGAAGCGGTAGTGGAGGCGGTGGATCAGCTACACTAAAACCACCAACAACAGGACGAAATGGTGTCCCTGGTGTCTCTGGAGCCCCTGGTGTTCCTGGCAATCCTGGAAGCGGTAGTGGAGGATCAGCAACATTAAAACCACCAACTACTGGAAGAAATGGTGTCCCTGGTGTCTCTGGAGCCCCTGGTGTTCCTGGCAATCCTGGAAGCGGTAGTGGAGGCGGTGGATCAGCTACACTAAAACCACCAACAACAGGAAGAAATGGTGTTCCTGGTGTCTCTGGAGCCCCTGGTGTTCCTGGCAATCCTGGAAGCGGTAGTGGAGGCGGTGGATCAGCTACACTAAAACCACCAACTACAGGACGAAATGGTGTCCTGGTGTCTCTGGAGCCCCTGGTGTTCCTGGCAATCCTGGAAGCGGTAGTGGAGGCGGTGGAGCAGCAACATTAAAACCACCAACTACTGGAAGAAATGGTGTTCCTGGTGTCTCTGGAGCCCCTGGTGTTCCTGGCAATCCTGGAAGCGGTAGTGGAGGCGGTGGAGCAGCAACATTAAAACCACCAACTACTGGAAGAAATGGTGTTCCTGGTGTCTCTGGAGCCCCTGGTGTTCCTGGCAATCCTGGAAGCGGTAGTGGAGGCGGTGGATCAGCTACACTAAAACCACCAACAACAGGACGAAATGGTGTTCCTGGTGTCTCTGGAGCCCCTGGTGTTCCTGGCAATCCTGGAAGCGGTAGTGGAGGCGGTGGATCAGCTACACTAAAACCACCAACAACAGGACGAAATGGTGTTCCTGGTGTCTCTGGAGCCCCTGGTGTTCCTGGCAATCCTGGAAGCGGTAGTGGAGGCGGTGGATCAGCTACACTAAAACCACCAACAACAGGACGAAATGGTGTTCCTGGTGTCTCTGGAGCCCCTGGTGTTCCTGGCAATCCTGGAAGCGGTAGTGGAGGCGGTGGAGCAGCAACATTAAAACCAACAACTACAGGAAGAAAAGGAGTTCCTGGTGTCTCTGGAGCCCCTGGTGTTCCTGGCAATCCTGGAAGCGGTAGTGGAGGCGGTGGATCAGCAACATTAAAACCACCAACTACTGGAAGAAATGGTGTTCCTGGTGTCTCTGGAGCCCCTGGTGTTCCTGGCAATCCTGGAAGCGGTAGTGGAGGCGGTGCAGCAGCAACAGAAAAACCACCAACTACTGGAAGAAATGGTGTTCCTGGTGTCTCTGGAGCCCCTGGTGTTCCTGGCAATCCTGGAAGCGGTAGTGGAGGATCAGCAACATTAAAACCACCAACTACTGGAAGAAATGGTGTTCCTGGTGTCTCTGGAGCCCCTGGTGTTCCTGGCAATCCTGGAAGCGGTAGTGGAGGCGGTGGATCAGCTACACTAAAACCACCAACAACAGGACGAAATGGTGTTCCTGGTGTCTCTGGAGCCCCTGGTGTTCCTGGCAATCCTGGAAGCGGTAGTGGAGGATCAGCTACACTAAAACCACCAACAACAGGACGAAATGGTGTTCCTGGTGTCTCTGGAGCCCCTGGTGTTCCTGGCAATCCTGGAAGCGGTAGTGGAGGCGGTGGATCAGCTACACTAAAACCACCAACAACAGGACGAAATGGTGTCCCTGGTGTCTCTGGAGCCCCTGGTGTTCCTGGCAATCCTGGAAGCGGAAGTGGCGGCGGTCAACCTACATTAAAACCACAAACGACAAGAATAACTAACGTTACCCCATTAGTTCCAGGAAGCTCAGGCAATTGTCCAAGCCAGCCAAATACAGGATATAAATGTGGATCTGATGATTGGCATTGGAAGACTGGAAGAGATGGAAAGTCATTTGCTTATAAGCACTTTGATTCACCAAACTGCACATATTTTGACGTAAGTTATCTTCATTTAATAATATTTTGAAAATAATTTTTAGGCAACCTCCATCTGCGCAAAATATCATGCTCGTCCATGCTCTGTACATTCTGAGGAGGAAAATGAATTCTTAATGGAAGAGGTAGTTTCATTACAATTTTCTTCTGGTCGAGTTAAAAGAGATGTGCATTCCGCTAACTCTAATGAACCCTGTATTTGGCTTGGCCATCATATAACCTATAAGGAAAACAAAACTAGCTGCTATTGTGATGATGGAAACGAATGCACTTTTGGAAACAATAATGTGGTTTAAATTGTTTTTATTAAATAATAATTTACTTATTTTAGTCAAATAAGGAGAATAATGGTAAAGATGATAATAACGGCAAAGATAAAAAAGAAAAGAAAAACAAAAAAGATAAGGACGATAAAGGTAAGGAAAAGAAAAACAAAAAATCGGAGGAAGAATGTAGCTGCGCTAAGAAAAATAAGACCAAGAAGCCCAAAGGCCAAAAGACAACAACGCCAATGCCTTTAACTACTAAACCTCAACCTTCAAATCCGTGGGCTCCTGGATGTCCTTCCAAGCCAGGAAGTGGATCCAATGGTGGCTGTGATAACAAAAAGCATTGCGTAGCTATGGGTAAAGATGGAAAATGGAGGGACATAAGCTGTGAACAACCTGGGACGGGAATCATTTGCAAACGTCCATGCACTCCTTAAATTTTTAATGAGAAGTTGAATGATGTAAAAAGAAAACAAGATGTAAAAATCAATAAATAAATAATAAATTTGATAAACTTTAATTAATCATTTTGAAACAATATTTAAGCATGATAAAATTCATTTCATAAATAGTCGTCTTTTTCTCTATTTTAATAATACTCTCTCTTCAATTTCATAAAAACATTTTTTTAATATAATTTAAATTTTATAAGAAATATGTCAGAATCTAGTACATACATAGGATAAATAACAAAAATGTAATCTATTTACATAGATATGAAACAAAATAGCTTTAACTACATTTTTTGGAAATATTAATGATGTCGTTAGTGGACTTTGATTGTTCCTAGTAAATAATAAATGCATTTTTATTTTTGAAAAATATTTAGGTTGTTGGTATTTAAATAAAATACTTAAAAGTTGATCAAAGCATATCTTCATAAATACAAATTTTTTTCAGTGCTTACATTTTCAGAATTTGTAAAGTTGTGTCCAATGTTTTCTTCTCTTTTCTGTTTTTTTACTTGTTCAGCCTCATCCTTTTTTAATAAATAATCTTTACCATAAATCCCATCCTTTCCCCTATTTTCCAATTGTTCGTTCCTTTTGTTAGCTTTTTCCATGTCAACTTTGTCCTTTTTCATTTTATATGAAGGATATCCATCTGCTGCAAAAGATACACTTCGCAAAAGCTTTCGACCTATTGGAGCTGAAAATTTTTTATTTTTTTTATTCTAACGTTGGCCTAACGTTATAAAATTTTTTTCTATAATTTTATATGCATATAATGGTCAGTCTTTTGGTTAATTAAAATATTTTTGTTTTACTAAGTATAAACAAGATAATACAATATTCTTTTTTAACCCCATCAAAATAATATTTTTTTATTATTCAATGCTTTCTAAGCTCCCCAAAATTTCAGTAAATAAATAAACCTTTCTTATTTTCCTTCAAGAACTTTTTATATACTTCACCAAGTGATTGATGTTTATGGTCATCTAATGTCTCAAAAATCTTTTTAATAACTTTAGTCTTTTCATTTTTGTCTGTAGGATTGCTTGAAGCACGCAATTTATGTTCTTTGGGATCTATTAATTTTTTAAAAATTATATGACACTAGAGTCGCAACAATTATTTGAAAAATTATATCTAACAAACTTAAAGTCTAATTTTGTTTTAAAGCTTTTCATAATTTAGCTTAATATGACCAAAACTAAAATGTTCAATTGTCCCTAATCTTTTTCCAATAAACTTTTTTATTTTATGTTAAGCAACTTTTATACAATAATTTTTCAAGATTATTTAAAGCTTACCTGAGTAATCACTTTTGTATTTATTAATCAATTCTTGATCTTTAAATCCAAGCAATTTTTTAATTTTATTCTCTCGCTTCACAGCTTCATTTACTGGTAAAACATTTCTATTTTGTTTGGGCGTTTGTTTTATATTTTGTTCTCTAGGCATTTGAACATGTTCATTAACAACATTTTTGGTTGGGTCATCTTCAAAATAGTTAACCGCATAATAGTATTCTTCGCTTCCCCCCGGAAAAATATCAATTTTTTCTCCGTCCTCATGGTCGATGACCTTCAATAAATTGAAACTTAAGGCAGTAAAGTTTTCAACTTAAATTATATTTAGCTAAGCCTACAACCTTATTTTTAGTTAATTAGACTTAAAGTAATTCAATAATTAAAAACACCTGTGTACACTTGGGCGGCTCGTTTGGACCTTCAGCTGTTCCAATATCGCATTTGTTCATATCGACATCACCCACTTTAACCAAATGCCTCTTATCTCCTTCAATCTCTCTGGCAATTTGATAATCAAATTTGGGGTCTAATTCTTCAAGCTTTGCCGTACATTGATACTTTTCTTCTATTTCATCACAATGAAAATCAGGCAATGGAGCAATCCGTCGTTCATACGGAGGCAAATGAGAGTCATCTTTTGGATCTAAAAATAGTTTTAAAAAATACTTAATAAATTTTATTTTAAATACTTACTACTAATCAAAACAAAATTTGGTTGATTTAACAAATTCCCATTCGTTTGTTGTATCATAGTTGAAGTTGTGAGTAAAAGTGTAACAAAAATGGATTTAAACGAAGGAATGTTTAAACTTTAAAAATTTAAATTTATACACTCTGATTTTGTAACTAACCCCATAAAAGAATTTGATTTAGCACCGCTAGTCTTTACTGGAACTTGAATTAAAAAAATTTTATTAATATAATTTATTGGTATTTTTAAACTTTTCTTTAAGGTTAATATTTACCCGGAACATTTAGGAGCGAATGGTCATTGTTGACAACTCCAGCATTACCCTTAAATTCTGATAAAGCAGCTCTCCCAGCATTAGCAAAATCTAAAAAAAAAACATAAGATTGAACTTAAATAAATTAACCTAAGCTAACAAACACTCCAATTAATACTATTGTAATTCGCATCTATCGAAACCCAGTTTCTTAAGGTTGTAAGTGAATGAAAATATTAGTTGGAAATTGAATAAATAATTGAATTAAGAGGTCTTTTTAAATTAATTCATTCTCGTTGTGGTTTCGATTTTTTGGTCATAAGTCAAAATAATAACCCCCCCCCCCCCTTTAGTCTTCTCTTATGAAGTTTCATTTCTCTCCTGCCTTCACTGTCTTAGACAGTCAATAATCACATGGTCAGTCATTAAAAATGCCAAAATCATAAGTCAACTCTCATGCCTTTTAAATGCACTTATATGAATGACACCCTCATGACTGTAAATAACCAATCATACATCATTTGAGTTTATTTAATGTACTTTATACATGATTCAACCGCCAATTGTTTAAAACTAATTCATTAAACAAAACTAATAAAACTAGACTTTTCTTTTAATTTTAAGCTTGAGAAAAGACTCAAAATTTTAAAAAAATTTATCCAAATGTTAAATAATCGCATAATAAATAACTTGCCCAAAAAAGAATATTAACGTTAATTCTATTATTTTCACTTTTTTCTTCCTTCTATTTAAAAAAAAAAAATTTTTTTTTAAAATTCATTCGTCTTTCTAAATTAAAGTTTTTTAAATTATTTTATTTTCTCCAAAATACCTCTTTACTCCCTTGATTTTTCCATTCTTTTAGAATTCTCTCCTCACTCTTTTGTTTTCGTCTACGGTATAAAGTAGCAAAAGAAGGGTGTTGAGAATAACTACGGAATTTATCAAACAATTGCTGTCTTTTAATTTCCTCTTTCGCTCGTTTTAGAAATTGATCTTTTGGGTTGGCTATAGAGCGTTGATACACATTTTCGAGTTCGTCTTTAAATTTTAGTGTTATTTAATAATAAAAGTCATCCTTAAAACAATAGCTTTTTCCGGAAACGAGTTTTGTCCGGAAAACCGAAACTGAATTTACTGTTAGTTCCGGTTCCGGGACTTGAAAATCATTTCCGTATATCCGGGTATAGCAAAATTAAAAGGTTTTTTTGCTATTAAAACTTTTTTCTTTAAGTATTGCTTTCTTGAATTTACTTACATTTTTTCACTTTATTATTTTCTTCTGGATTCAACTTAATTTTTGTTGAGTCATCAACCATCCCTTTTACATGCTTTTCACAGCGTGCGCTAGCTTCCCCAGTATGCCATTTATCAATTATAATATTTTTACCAAGTTTGCACTCATTTGGGTCAACTTTGGTAACCAGACTCAAATGGTCATTGTCTTTTGCAGTTTTGGCATAAATTTCAAATTCTTTATTATAAGCCATATCTGACATTTCTATTTTACATAAATTTTGAGATGGATTCGATTTAAGTGACTGACATTTTGTTAGGGAATTTAATGATATTATTGTGCGTTCTTCATTATTATTGCTTTTTACAGGCGCTGGAAAGTTAAATAAAGTCTCAAAAAAATTTTAAACTCACGAAAGACCATAAACAGAATTGTTGGGTTGAATGTGAGGAGAAAGATAATGGTCAATGCCAAGGCTTTCTTAACAGAAAATTTGCTTGGAGAGTTTTCGACTAGTTCTTCCTCTTCTTTTGCCTCCAATAGTTCCTTTCTATTAATATAATGACGGTTCCTTCCAGCCTACTAAGTAAAGCGAAAGGAACAGTTCCTTTCAGCCTACTATGTAGAGCAAAAGGAACGGTTCCTTCCAGCCTACTAAGTAAAGTGAAAGGAACCTCCACTTTTTATTGAGTTGCTAAATGTTTAAAAATAAAAATTATTAACCTTCTACGCACAGGCAGACGACCTTTATTATAGTATGTCGTTTTTGTCCCCATGTCATAGTTCTTTTTTCTCCTCCTATTTTCATTATTTTCTCTATCGTTATTGAAATGTTCTTCCGACTGTTTTTCCATTCCTTCCTCACTCTTATTCGGATGCTGAAGAAGAGGCAAATTTTCTCTTTCTAAGCGATCGGCATTTTCGGTTTCAGCATCGGATAGAGAATCGTAATCAAAATTTCTAAAATTTCAATTTTATTATCTTTAAATTAAAAAAAAATAATTTAAAATTTTACGGTTCACTAAAACGATGTTTATGGTGTGGAGGGCTAAATATAGTATATTCTTTATTTCCTTGTACAACTGTATTGTTTAATTGTTTTGATAGCTCTAAGCTTCTGTGAGTAGAAATTGTCACATCTTTAATTTTAAAATTTTGTATTTTATTAACATTATAAAATCAGAAAAAAATTTTTTTAAAAGAAAAAATTTTCAAAAATTACCAAATTTAGTAGTTAATATAAACAAAAGCAAAACTAAATGCATTGCAACAAAAAATATTAATTTTTTACTAAAAAGGTTTAAATGGCTAAATTACCAACCAAATACCTCTTTTAATAAAAAGCTGCTGTTTAATCAAATGCGCAATAGACTTTTTAATTTTATATTTGGTTTCATAATAAGCACTTTTCCTTTATTTTTAATGTTGCCGGCAAGTGTACTTTATAATAAATAAAAATAAAATTTTATTTTAAAATTAATGCTTTAATTTAAATAAAAAAAGTCCAATTTTTAATGAACGTAAACACTAAAATTTCTGTTAGCATTTTCTTTTTAAAAATAATTAAATAAACCCTCTCCAGTAAAAAAAGTTTGTAAAAAGGGTCTATCCAACTTTTGTTTAATTTAAATTTTTATTTATGATTTATGGTCCTTAAAAAATCAATTTTTAATCATCCACCAATTCTTCCCAATTTTCTTGTCAATTTTAAACGCATGCGCTTACCCATGCTTATTAAATTTTTCCGTTCGATTCTCGTAGACACCTCTCCCCATTCAGAAATAATTTTTTAAAATTAATAACTTCGATTATTTTAGATTTTTTTTTGATTTTATTGAATAAAAATTATTTTTAAAGTTTCGCAACGAAACATTCAAATTTTTATCCCTTTTATTTTTTAGAAAAGCAAGCAACAATGTTATGTTCACTTTTTATACTAGAATTACTTGTTTTATCGAGCTTATGTTCAATAGAAGTTGAATTTGATTCATATGCTTCTAAGTTAAGCATCGATCTAACAGAACTTGAAACATATATAATTGAAACTTCGGTAATATTATTTAAAACTTTTTTTCCGGAAAATACATCATTAAAACGAAAACAAATAAGAGAACAAAAACGAAACACAGTCATACAAACTTTGTTTTTAATGTATTTTTTGTTTAAGTTCTTGTGTTTGGTTTTTCTAGCTGTAAAGTATATATTGTATGACAAAGATGTATTAGTTTCCACCATAAGACCATTTAATGTATTTCTTCTAAGGTAGTCTTTTAATATTGTATTTCAACTTATTTTTCCGGATCGAATTTCCGTTAATCTTTCGCAAAAACTTTTTTCAGAACAATCTCAAGTCAGAAAAATATTGGGAAATGCAACCATTTAACGTTAAAAAATATTTGCTTGATTTAAACAATGTTGAAAAATTACCAAACTTTAAAGCATTATATAATTATGTCGGGAAGTTTTTCATTAAAAATGATTTTTCTGCAAAACATAAAGTTGGTTTAAATACTATTCCTGATGCGTTTGCGCAAGTTGACAAAACTCAGTAAGTTTATTTTTAAATAAAACATTTTTAATAAATTGTCCGCAATAAATATCCGCAAAAACTAATTGTCCGCAAAAATTAATATTAATAATTTTTCGAAAAATAATTTTTTTTTCTGAAAAGACTATTATAAAAATAAAAGATTTATTCAATAAAAAATTATAATATTAATGTAAAAGGTAAAAAGGATTAATTTCTTATTTTAAACAAATAAGATTATATCAGTGACATAAGTAATTTAAGAACATTTAGATTAACTGAAGACGGCTTAAAAGAACTAATTGGGTACACAAATAAAATTAACCATTTTCTTAAAAACAAAGAAGAAATAAACAAAACTGTTGAGGAAGCGAAAAAAATATTTTTGACAGGACAGCCAGTAGATGTTTTCAATGCGATACCAATAAAAATTAGTAATAGCATTAGCGGATTTAAACATCTTACAGAAACGATCCGTAAATACATCAAGAAGTAAATTGCTTAAAGAAATATTTAAATCCGCAATTTTTATGCGGATTTGAATTTTTTTTATTAATAATATTTAACTGCAATGTGTTTTGTTTTAAGAAAAATTAGATCGAAAAATGGTAGATTTTCAAAACCAGCTAGTACTAAAAGTTGTAGCAATATTTAAAATATTTTTATTATTATTGCCAAACCCAATACTTGGGAAAATTATATACATTATAATTTGTTAAAATTTTTGGACTAATTTTTATTTATTTTAGCAGTGAACTGAAGAGTTTATTTGTTGAAGAGAAGGAAAAATTTATAGTAAACAATTCTACTAATTTGAATTTGTACAAAAAAGTTATAAACTCAAAGGAAAATTTAACAGCTCAAAAAATAAATTTGTTGCAATATAATAAGAAAAATATTAAAATTATTAAAGTCGATTTAAAAAAAGAAAAGGAAGAATTGAGGTCATTGGAAGATTCTTTAAAAATAAAAAACCCACCCGAAATGGAAGAGAAAGAAATTGAAGCTTTTATAGAAAGTAAAAAGCTTAAAAAACTGGAACTTAATTCATTACAAATATACATTAAAATTTATGAAAAGATGAACAAAACTTTTGATAATATAGAAAGCAAAATTAAAAAAAACTTTTTGGTATGTCAAGTTAATTTTTTTTAGGTTTTTATAGTAAAAAAGAGAAAAAGGCTTTTATAGTAAATTTGCAACTTTGGAAATTAAAACTTGACTTAAACTTAAAACTTATTTAAAAACTTGACTTAAACTTAAAACTTGTTTAAAAACTTGACTTAAACCTAAAACTTGTTTAAAAACTTGACTTAAACTTAAAACTTATTTAAAAACTTGACTTAAACTTAAAACTTGACTTAAACTTAAAACTTATTTAAAAACTTGACTTAAACTTTGAACTTAACTTCTTAAGCTTATCAACAAATAATTTATCTATTATTTAAGGAAAATTATTTGTATAAAAGTCTGGCTAAACATTATATTGATATTCGTTTATACATAGGGTTAATAAATACAGCAAAACAACTTTATAAAATCTTGAAAACAATTGAATGTAATTTTATTTCTAATACTTTAATAGACAACAATAAACTTTTAAATTTAAAATTAATTATAATTTTGCGAAAAGTAATTAATGGATATTTACAACGACTTAATATTAACGAAAATCAAATTATTGCTACATTTGAAATTTTTAAATTACCCGACATTGAGGAATTTTTATCAAATGAATCAGACACTATTTGTGATCAAATTGAGGTTATTTTGTTAAATAATTTTATAAGGGCTTCTAAAGAGATTGGCTTTTTTTGAAAAAAGTCCCAGCCTTTAAACGGAATAGATAAATAAACTTTATATTACCTTTTTGAAACTTCTTCCAATTCCTAACTCCGATAGTTGGTTTAAAACAAATTTCCTTCAACAAAAAGAATTCAGTATAAGAAAATTTTATTAGTTTTGCGGAGCGGACGTTGCAAAGGTATTGGAAATTTCCTAAAAAATCAGCAACACTAAAAAGCTGCTTCATAAAAAAATTTTTATTTTAATTAAAACAGAAGGAAAGCTCAAACTTGAAAAATTATTCACAAACTTATTTGCCTTACGTATTACTCGCTTATGAAAAAATATATGAAAATTACTTAAAGATCAAAGCTGATAAAGTGATTCTTTTGAATGATAAAATTAAAGCTAACAAAATTATTGATTTAAAGAAGGAAGGGATTGACGATTCGGTAGCATTTGCTGATACAATAACTGAATTAAATAATGATTCCTTTGCAAAAATTCTGATTGAATTATATCAAGGAGAATAAAGAAAACTTAAGTTTGCAAAACTTTTAAGTTCTGAAAAGTCCGCAAATTTATGTCCGCAATACTTTATTAAAGTAAAAGGAAGTTATTAAAATTGTAAACAAAACATTTTGAAAATTTCTTTTACCTTTTTTCCTATTTCTGCTCTTGCTAATCAGACTTGCGGACTTTCGGTAACCAATTTTTCAAAGTTGTAAACTTAGTTTGATTTTTGTACAATTACATTATTTCTTTGTTAATCACATCCATTTGTATATATTTGTAAACTTAAGTTTTATTAGATTCTGTATTTGTATTATTAACTTTTACATATAGATTGTGTAATTTTTACAACTCCTTTGTAAAATGCTTGTTTATTACACTAAACCTTTTTACTTTATTTTTATCTTTATAATAATATCTTAATGTTAACGTTGTAAAGTAAGGAATGATATGTTCTGAGACTGGTAATACGTCTAAAATCTGAAACACCCCCTTCATAGAATTTCTATGACGTTAACGTTTAAAATTTTTGAAATGTTTCCATAAAATTTAAATAAGAAATAACTATTGATGACTTCCAAAGCAAAAAATAAAGAAAAAATAGAGAACAAACGAGGCTATTAAATAATATGTATAAATGATTGTTTGTCGATTGTTAATATATAGTCTTATTTTTGGGAAAATGCGTTTGGTAATACAAAATAATTTATCGCTTTATTTTCATAATTTGCTAACTAAGTATATTCTTTTTATAAATTTATGCTCTAAAAATGTAAAGGAAAATAGTTTTTACTAAAAAGAATTAAAATAAAACGTTTCATGTTAAACTAAAAAAAAAAAAAGTTCTTTGTTATATTGTACCATCATTTTGACTAATATGTTGTAAATCATTCATTTTAAATTTGTTACTCTTCTCACGTACTTCATCCAATATCTTAAAGTTATCGTTTTGAAGGTGATTTGTAAAGTATGCGGAAAAATTGTAATGAATATTTAATATTTCATATGCTTGTAAAATGTCATTAATGATAGCAAGTATTTTTGCCTAAAAATACATAATTTAATTTAAGAAATACAAAAATATTTTTACATATTCTAAACTATTATTATTATGAAAAATACATTCGCAAACTTAAGAAAACTCTTTAAATAAAATTAAGTTTGTAAACTTAAGTCCTACGTTATAAAGTTTTAATATGCAAACGCAAATACAACTTAACTTAAGAATTGCATACATTTCTTGAATAGACTTTCGAATAATTTCTTCAGAATATTTCAGCGTTCCAGCATAACCTGTCTGTCCAGGTGTGTGATTTTCTTTGTTCATAAGTTTGTTCCATGTTTCTCTAAACCGTCTAGCTTCTTAAATATTTAAATAAATTTTTAGTCAAAAAATGAAAACCTTCAATTAAAATTTCCTCTTGTTTTTTAACTTCCCTATTTTCAAATTTAAATTTCTTAAAATAATCTGGAATAATTTCAGTGCGTAGAATATACAATTCAACAAAATTTTCAATTTGTGTTTTATTTAATTTGTACAAAACATTATATTCAATGACAGAAATTGTTTTTAATAAATTTTTCATTTGTTCCAATATTTCGAAAAATTTGTGGCAGAAGTTGAATTTTTTTATGAAATTTTTTACATGCTTGTCCATATTTTCCGTCTATAATAATTTTAGATTATTGAATTTTTAGGGGATTTTTATATAAAAATTATTGTAATGCAAACATTGCATTTCAAAGGATTTAGTTGAGGGCAAAAAATACAGATTCAGGAAAACAAAAATACAGCAAAGAACCCCATTGAACAAAAAACAAAAATTACAAACTTAAGTTCTCGATAAATAAAAAGTAACCTTTTCGGTAACAGAATTTAATTGATATTTTATAACTTCGATAAAACGAATAACGCTTTTCTTGCCATCCTCCAATTCCTTTTCTAATTTTTTATAATCTTCAGAATTTAAACCAGTCAAAAATCTAATTTTAATTTCTTTTATCTTTTCATTAATATTTAGGCGAAATTGAATTAATTTGTTTATAACCTTTATTGTCTTATTTTTTATTTCAGTTGACATCTCCTTTGTAAAAATCAAGTGATCCAATTCGTCGAATGCCTCAGGCATTGAGTTAATTTTCCTTAACATTTTTCCCTAAAAAAAGACAATAAATATTATCTAAAGATCTTTGATATAAAAAATATTATTCGGCATTTTTTTAATAAATTTTGTGTAAAGAAAAAATACTAAAATAAATAAGTTAAGTGTAAGAACGAAAAATCATCAAAGATATTATCACTCTCTAAAACTAATACTATATTCCTCCAACATACACCTCTTGATTAAAAAATAGCGGAAAAAATATTAATACATGCAGAAAAAATATTGCGGAAAATTGCCGGCATAAAAGAACCATCAACCTTTTATTTTATTAATGGATACTTTAATAATTTTTAAGCATTCTTTTAATTTTTTAAAATAGAATTATTAAAACCTCCAAATTTCGATTCAGCTTTCGAACTTCAACAAAGTACTTAATAGCTCCTATATCTGCAGATTTTCGTTTCAACTTATTCTCTGATAGATCTTCTATAATAATTGACTTTTTTGATTCTTTAACAATAAATAATTGTTGACAAACATCGTGAGAAAATGAATTCCAAATTATATCCCTCGATTTTTCCACTTGTTCCTCTACAAGTGGTTTTAACGATAAAACTTTATCTATAAAAAGTTTATTTTCTTCCTCAACATTTCTTTTAATAGCGTTGGAATAATAAACTTGGAAAACATAAATTAAAAGTACAAACGTAAACTTTTGTTTACGCAACATTTCTAAAAAGATTAATGTAAAAATTAATATTAAGTAAATGAGAATTTAATATTTCGTCAAGTGAATTTTTTTTCAATGGCCAACTTTGTCAATTTTTGCCATTTTTATTCGTTTCACAATTAAAAAATCGAAAACTCATGAAGTAGTCTTTTGACAGATGACTCTCTTAACCACGAGAATTGACAATGCATCAGACATCTTTTTCTCAAAAATCAATTAATTTGATATTTTAAATTTTTATTCAATTTTAATCTGTAAAAATGTAAATAAAAACTTGAGAATAAACTAAATAAAATATTTAATCATTTATTGCTTATATTCCTTTGATAAAAAATATATTGGTGAATTTTTAAAGCGAAGTAAAGTAATTTATAAAATGGACGTAATTATACTTTGGATAAAAAGTGACCTTGGAAGAAGCAAAATATCAAGGCAAAAGCTTCTTTCCGTAGTATATAGGTAAAATGTAAAATACCACTTTTTTTTAACTAAAAACTTATTTACCTATCAAATATCAGCACGTAATGTACTTTATTTCTTCCCTTATTGTCTACTGTTTTAATAACCTTTTTGTCTACATTTAATATATTTTAATATAAAGCTTAACTTATTAATTTAATGTTTTAAATAAAAAAAAACTAATTTTTTAATTAATGTTTGAATAGATTGTAAGCTTTTAGAGATAATCTTCTGTCAAATAAATTAATTAGAGAAGAAAACAGAACCGGAAAAATTGAAATGTTTAAACAACAGCTTCATCTGGCTCTACCGGGTAAGAAAAATTTAATCGGAAAAGTTTGTATAAATACAATTATAAGTTTTACTTAATATTAATTTTCTCATTAAATTTTTCGCTTAAATTGATTTTTTCAAAATGTTTAAAAATTGCTTAATATTAAATATTTTATTTATTTCTTATTATTTATCTATTATATTAGCAGCTAACCCGCCTTATGGAAAATTATCAGTACGTAAAGGGCAGTTAAAGGGGTCGAATGGCCAAGTAGCTACATTGAGAGGAATTTCTCTCTGGTTTAGTCAATGGATAACTGAATTTTATTCGCCTGGTGTTGTAAGGGCAATAAAATGTTTTTATAATGGGAATGTTGTAAGTTTTTAAGTTTCTTAAGGTTAAGTTTTGTTAAATATTAAGGTTCGTGCTTCAATTGGAACCTGTTGTTCAGGTTATTTGGAAAACCCATCTGCTGCAATAAATGCTGCCACAACTATTGGAGATGCAGCAATTGCTGTAAAAATAAAATTATTAAAATAAATTTATTTTTATTCTAATAGAATGGAATGTATTTTATAATTGACTGGCATGATGTAGGAAATCAGAAATGTAATAATGACGCAGATTTTAACAACTTCATAAATAGTGCAATTAAATTTTTTACAACAATTATTAACAAATATAAGGGCTCACCAAATATACTTTTAGAGCTTTGGAATGAACCTGCTTATACTTGTAGTTGGGCTAAATTGAAGCAATATTATAACGCTGTTCTTACTGTACTCATTTCAATTTTAAACTTTAAAATTTTTAAAAATTTTAGCAAGTTAGAAAAATTGACCCAAATGTCGTCGTCATTCTCGGAACACCGAAACAGTCTACTGGTCCAAGCGACGAAGTCATAAATAGTCCTGTTGGTGGTGCCAATATAATGTAATCATTTTAAAATAAATTTTGCTTATTTTTTGAGAAGTTACTTTAAAATAGAATTTTAATAATTTTAGGTATGCCTTACATTTTTATTGCGTACCGTACCAACAACATATTGAAAATCAAAAACAAATGATATTAAAAGCAAAAAGTAAAGGATTTGCAACATTCGTTAGTGAATATGGCGATGCAGATGCAACCCCTCCAGCACCTCTTCAACCAGCAGCAATGAAGGCATTGTAAGTAAAATTTTGGATTTTTAAAGTTAATTAAAGGAAAAATTTTAAAACATTTTAGTTGGCAATTTATGGACCAAAACCAACTTTCCTATGCAAAATGGTCACTTACTAACAAAGATGAGGTTTATTCATTAATGGTGCCATGGTGTAGTGCATCGCAAGCATTTCAAGAATCATGTCTTAGTGCCTCAGGGAAATTGCTTAGAGAACATATGTGGAGCTTAAATAATGGTAAACTTTAAATAATTGCGGTTTTTTAATTTAATTTAAAGGTATTAATGGTTGTTAATTTTGTTGACCTAAAATGTTGTTTGTTTAATTGTCAAAAGTTATATGTATTTAAATGGTATTTAATAGAAATAAATTGTTGTAAAAATGAATAATTTTTAAATTTGTTTGTATTAATTAATAAACTATTTTAACAAAAATATAAATATTAACAATTATTAAAAATTATAAAATTTATTCCAGACTTTAATTTTAAACAGGAAGTGATAGAAAATAAATAGAAAAACCTAATAGACACTGTAATTCATTCTTTAAGATTTTACGGAGTTTGTTATCCTCAACCATTTAATTATTAATTAATTAATAATTTATTTGCAAGCTAGTATCTCTGCTGAACATAACAAACAAAACTTTAACCCCTTGATTAAAATTAATCTAATTATTAATTAATCAAAAACCAAAAAAGAACTGATTTACTTTAGGGAGCATTCCCTTATATTCGCGAAACCAATTTACTCGTAAAATAAACAAAAAATATTTTTTAAGTATCAATAATATAACTTTCTTTTATTTGAGACCAAAAATGAAAAAAACATCTGAGCCGTCAAACTTCTTCCTCCATACCATTTATTACTATTTTGAAAATAATCATAAAAAATTATAACTAATATTTTGTCTAGTTTAAATAAAATAAAAATTTAGTTATTTTTCGTCACTAAAAAAATTTTTCTAAAAACCTTAAATAACCAGCCAACATACAATTGTGTTTTTACGTAAATTTTCTACTATTAATAGTTTAATAATCTATTTTTAAAAAATTTATTCATTATTTTTAAAATAAATATTACAAATTCCATTTACATTTAAGTGCTTTAAGGTTCTCATATAAATCAACAAAAAGTTCAATCGAATAAATATGATCATAAACAGCAAATATATAAGGAACATTTTGTGCACAATAAGTTTGTTGATCAAACTGAAAAAATTATAAATTTGTATATTTTTAATAGATTTTTAAAAATTAAAAAAATTTTCCAGGATGAATTTAATTGAACTTAAAAAATAAATACTTCCCCCAATTCATAGCAAATTAATTTAATATTCAAAATATTTTAATGTTTGGTGACATATTAATTTTAAAAGAATTTCAAATATTTTACAAAACTTACATGTGAACCACCCCAATAAAAATGCCAAGGTTCATCTATCCTGCTAACATTAGCTTGCTCTGCAACAATTCCTGTAAATAGGACATCCTCCATATTCACTGCATTAACTTTTGGACAGTTTTCAATGATTTTAGTTATTGCTAATGATGAGCACATATAAGTACACCCATTTAGATAATTTGGATATTTTTTGTTTGGATATACTTCTTCTGGTACATACCTAAATTAGAAAGAATAAATCAATTTATTGCCTAATAATGGCATCCAAAAATATTTACGTTTGTATTACACAATTTAAAGTTTTATAAAATTATTACCCATTTATAAGAATTAAAAATAATAAAACTTATATTAAGTAAACTTTAAACAGAACATTAATGTTTAAAAATCATTACTTGGAAATTTAAAAATAAAAACTTACCTACCATTTGTGCTTTTTTTCTCTTATTGGTTCTGTGTTGATTAATGCTGTTCCCCAACAGGTTGCAGGGTTGTTCTCCTCCAAGTCGATATCAAATTTTATATTTATCCAAAAATCAAGTCGTTCTAAATGAACAACAGTGTCATCATCTGTTTTCATTACATACTTTGCCTGTGGGCAAAATGTTTGTTGCCATTGTAAGGCTGCATGGACCTACAAAAAGAAAAAGAATTTCTTAAATTAGTTAAAAAATTACCATTAAATGTAGATTTGCATAAGTATCAGGTATTCCTTTTAAAAACACAGTATCATCATAATGCTTATGCTCTTCATGAATAAACTTTTTCAGTTTAAGTGGAGAAACTTCATCTGAGCTTAAGGGAAAGTCACCTCGATGATTCTAAAGAAGGAGCTTTTTAAAGTATTATCATATTGTAAATAACCTTATTAACATTCTGATCAGCCAGAAAAAAGCGTAAAACTGTGCCATTTGGCTATATTAAAAAATACATTAAATTAGTTGAAGAAAACTAAATTTTTTTAAATTATGCTATAGCTTTAAATAAAATATATAAACTAGAAAATATTAAAAAACTTACCCTTTCCTTATACCAAGTTAATCTAATTGCTTCTCTATTAATATAAGATTCTCTCCTTGATAGTACTAAAATGAACACTTTAGTGTCGTTATTACAAGGTGAAACACTTGGCTCTTGTAAAAAATAATTATGCTTAAAATTTTTAAATTTTGCAGTAAAATTCCACAAAAGTCTAGAATCCTCTTCCCATGCAGTATTTACCCTTTTTAAGTGTTGTAATTGTCGAAATGCCAAAAATAGGGTTGAAACAATGAAAACGATAATTAAAAAGCGAAGAAGTGTGCGACAACATGTACTTAAAATATTTAATTTTTTTTTAAATTTTCAAGCTAATCATAAGGTTATTAGTGGAAAAACTAATGCCTATGAATTTACATGGCATCCAAAAAAATCTATAGAATTAAAGACAAATTCTTTCAACCAACTTTTAATTAGCTTATAATAAACAAGAAATAAAATAAAATATATTAAACAAATTAATTTTGCTGAGAAACAGTGTAAAGCAAAACATAGGTAACTTTAACTAAATAATATTGAATAATACTTGAATGAGTTTGTCCGTACTTTTATTGCTTGCATTTGAATAATAATTAATTTTAAAGAAATTAAAAAATAATAACCAGAATAAAAAACGTTTTTAAATTAATTGCTTAAATTCAATTAATACAATCCTCAATTTTTAAAATTTATTTAATTAACAAAAATTAATTTATAAATTTAATTTAATTTTAAACGTGGCAAACTCATTAAATATTTTAAAAAATATTTTAATTTTAAGCTTCCTTTTTAATTGTTTAAACAAATGTATTGAATAGTAAAGGTAATCAAAAATATTTTTAATCAATATAGTTTGCTATCTTTATCTAATTGTGCTTCGTTTTATTCATGTTCTTCTAATTTCGCCTGTAGAAGTTGTTATTTTCAACCACGAATGATAGAACAAGAAATAATTAATTTTAATTATTAACGAATTTTTGTGCTCACAGAAAATCCAAAGGTATAAGAAAAAGCGAAATTAAAAAGTTGTAGCAAATTAAAGATTTGGGGGAAAATTAATTTTTCAAAAATAATCAAATTTAAAAAAAAAAAATCTGTAATAGGAATTTTTTTCTTTTTGTGCTTATTCGAAAGAGGAAGCTTTGCTGAATTTTTTAAGCCCAAAAAATTCATAGGTTGATGCCATTTTAAAAAAGTTGTAGCAAATTAAAGATTTGGGGGAAAATTAATTTTTCAAAAATAATCAAATTTAAAAAAAAAAAATCTGTAATAGGAATTTTTTTCTTTTTGTGCTTATTCGAAAGAGGAAGCTTTGCTGAATTTTTTAAGCCCAAAAAATTCATAGGTTGATGCCATTTTAAAAAAGTTGTAGCAAATTAAAGATTTGGGGGAAAATTAATTTTTCAAAAATAATCAAATTTAAAAAAAAAAATCTGTAATAGGAATTTTTTTCTTTTTGTGCTTATTCGAAAGAGGAAGCTTTGCTGAATTTTTTAAGCCCAAAAAATTCATAGGTTGATGCCATTTTAAAAAAGTTGTAGCAAATTAAAGATTTGGGGGAAAATTAATTTTTCAAAAATAATCAAATTTAAAAAAAAAAAATCTGTAATAGGAATTTTTTTCTTTTTGTGCTTATTCGAAAGAGGAAGCTTTGCTGAATTTTTTAAGCCCAAAAAATTCATAGGTTGATGCCATTTTAAAAAAGTTGTAGCAAATTAAAGATTTGGGGGAAAATTAATTTTTCAAAAATAATCAAATTTAAAAAAAAAAATCTGTAATAGGAATTTTTTTCTTTTTGTGCTTATTCGAAAGAGGAAGCTTTGCTGAATTTTTTAAACCCAAAAAATTCATAGGTTGATGCCATTTTAAAAAAGTTGTAGCAAATTAAAGATTTGGGGGAAAATTAATTTTTCAAAAATAATCAAATTTAAAAAAAAAAATCTGTAATAGGAATTTTTTTCTTTTTGTGCTTATTCGAAAGAGGAAGCTTTGCTGAATTTTTTAAACCCAAAAAAAGTATAGATTGTGGCCATTTTGAAAAAGTTGGAGCAGGTCAAAGAATGTGCGCAAATTATTTCCCCAAAAAAATCAAATTTTTAAAAAAAAAAATCTGTAGTACGGATTTCGACTTTTTTGTGCTTATTCGAAAGAGGAAATTCTGCTGAATCTTTTAAGCCCAAAAAAAGTATAGATTGTGGCCATTTTGAAAAAGTTGGAGCAGGTCAAAGAATGTGCGCAAATTATTTCCCCAAAAAAATCAAATTTTTAAAAAAAAATCTGTAGTACGGATTTCGACTTTTTTGTGCTTATTCGAAAGAGGAAATTCTGCTGAATCTTTTAAGCCCAAAAAAGTATAGATTGTGGCCATTTTGAAAAAGTTGGATCAGATCAAATAAAGTGCGCAAATTATTTCCCCCAAAAAATCAAATTTTTAAAAAAAAAGATCTGTAGTACGGATTTCGACTTTTTTGTGCTTATTCGAAAGAGGAAATTCTGCTGAATCTTTTAAGCCCAAAAAAGTATAGATTGTGGCCATTTTGAAAAAGTTGGAGCAGGTCAAAGAATGTCACCAAAAAAAATCACAAACAAAATCAAAATTTTAAAAAAAAATCTGTAGTACGGCTTTCGACTTTTTTGTGCTTATTCGAAAGAGGAAATTCTGCTGAATCTTTTAAGCCCAAAAAAGTATAGATTGTGGCCATTTTGAAAAAGTTGGAGCAGGTCAAAGAATGTGCGCAAATTATTTCCCCAAAAAATTCAAATTTTTAAAAAAAATCTGTAGTACGGCTTTCGACTTTTTTGTGCTTATTCGAAAGAGGAAATTCTGCTGAATCTTTTAAGCCCAAAAAAGTATAGATTGTGGCCATTTTGAAAAAGTTGGAGCAGGTCAAAGAATGTGCGCAAATTATTTCCCCAAAAAAATCAAATTTTTAAAAAAAAATCTGTAGTACGGATTTCGACTTTTTTGTGCTTATTCGAAAGAGGAAATTCTGCTGAATCTTTTAAGCCCAAAAAAAGTATAGATTGTGGCCATTTTGAAAAAGTTGGATCAGATCAAATAAAGTGCGCAAATTATTTCCCCCAAAAAATCAAATTTTTAAAAAAAAAGATCTGTAGTACGGATTTCGACTTTTTTGTGCTTATTCGAAAGAGGAAATTCTGCTGAATCTTTTAAGCCCAAAAAAAGTATAGATTGTGGCCATTTTGAAAAAGTTGGAGGAGGTCAAAGAATGTGCGCAAATTATTCCCCCAAAAAAATCAAATTTTTAAAAAAAAAGATCTGTAGTACGGATTTCGACTTTTTTGTGCTTATTCGAAAGAGGAAATTCTGCTGAATCTTTTAAGCCCAAAAAAAGTATAGATTGTGGCCATTTTGAAAAAGTTGGAGCATATCAGCTCCAATGCAAATTTTTCTGCTAATAAGACTGTACCTTGTACTCTAAGCTTGATTTAATTTTATCTTTTTCGGATTTATTATTAACTTTTTGATATTCTCACATTTACTCTGTTAATACTAAATCTCAATTTAATAATACATTACACACATGACATTTGCTCTATTTTTTTACTGTTTTTTGTTTGAGAGAGACAAGTTGTCTAGCTATCAGCCGGTTTTTATTTAATATTTACACACTGGTATTTTAGAGCTTGCGCGTCTCTCAACAATTATATAATTATTTTTTATTATATAAACTTTACAAAGCCTGTCTGATTCTAATGGGACGGAAGGCAAAAATATATATTTTATTTATTTTATACTTTTGGCCGTCAGACATGTGTACAAGTTGTAATATATGAAAAACATTTGCGCACTTTTTTACGCATTTTTTTTATTAATTTATTTTCTGTTTAATCTATACTATTTAAAAAATAGGAATTATTTATTATACGTCATTTTTAAATTATTACTTTTGTTAGTCTCCAAAAAATTATATAAATTATTATTATAATGTAATGTACTATATACAAAGGCAAATTTAATCAAATTTATTGCAAAAATTCTCTCAATAGAAAAATAATATCCTCAAAGCATTTCCACAAAAAGGTTGAATCAAATATAAAATACAAGTTTTAGCGTAATAATACATCTAATCTGTCCCAGTTGTTTTAGATGAAGTGAAGAATAAAAAAAACTTGTCTATTGTTATTCCAGTTTTGTGTCTACATTTTTTAATAATAAATACATAATATTATTTTTGTTTAAAAATAATATTAACATTGTATTAATGCATTTATTTGAATTTTCTAATTTGTTTAATGTTTTTTTTTATTTTTTTTTATATAAGTAATAAGTGACTACATGGAACGCTTTGTCATACCTTTTATAACATATTATTTCTTATTTTAAATTTCTCAAATTTTATTTTTGTTTAATGAGTAATCCAATAATATCACTGCCTTTTGAGAATCCACTAAAAACTCAACTTATATAAAATTAAAAGTTTATACTAGTAAGATTTTTTCAGCTAATAACCGTAACTAAATTACTTTAACTTTTGATCACAAGAAATTATTTAATTACAAGTGAATAACATAAAAAATATCAAATTTTACATTTGTGACTCAATTAAAATTGACAATTTGGTGCTTCATGTTTTTTGGATAAAATGCATTGGTAAAAAACCTCAGAATAATATATTTCAATAATATATTTAATTTGACATATTATGTAACTACATTTATATTTTATTATTTTTTATATTCCTTTACATCAATAATAAATTTTCAATAAAAACTAAAATATAAATAATTTCACAATTATTTTATTACAATTTATTTGACTTTTTCTTTTCCTTTTTTTCACTCATCGATTTTAATAAATAAAATGTTTTAAAATGACGAGAATATTTTATTAAACTCCATTTCTATTTCCCCCCACCCCCTTTTTTTTTTTTTACTTTTTAATTTTACACTAACATTTTAATAAATACGTCCCAAATAATTCAATAATATTGATAAATTTTTCTTCATAAGAATTTTTCTTTCCACTTTTTGCTTTTGCCAATCTGATATTTAATTTTGTCTTAAAATTTAATTGATTATTTAAACGTAGTACTAACAACTTCTTTTTTCAAAATTTTTCTAATGTCAAAATTTTAAATATTTAAAAATAAACGGTGGATATTAATTTATGAATTCTGGTTAAATTTTCATTGAATTGTTAATCTTTAATTCGGATAACTAAGCATATTTCCTTAAATAAGATTTTTAGGCTTTAGGCATTACAGTTTTTTTCTAAATAATAATTAAATAAAATATAATATACGGAGTATTTAGTAATAATTATTAAAAATCAAAATATTAACAAAAAAAATTTTTGGGTATTCTAATGATAACATCATTATTATTGTCACTTTTTTTCTTTTTCATTTTTTGTCTTTTTTCAATTGCCATTTTTTTTCTTTTTCTTCTTGTGGGGGTGATAGTTTTTTGCACACAATTCTTTTTAATGAATTTGTCATGTGCAAACTATTTTTATTTTTCTTATGATTCTTTTTAAGCTCTAAGAATTTTTCTTCCATTTTTATTTTTTTCCATTATTTCCTATTTTTTCTTAAATAATTTTGAAATTATTTATCTCAAAAATTATTTAAATGTTTTTTTTATTTTAAATAGTCGATTATAAATTTAATTAAATTTACTCAATATTAAATATTTCATTTAATTTTTATTAAAACTTGAATTATTTAAATAAACTTGATCTCAATTTATTTTTCATTCGATACTCTAATGTCCTTTTCTCTATTCAATATTTAATTCATTTTTCAACCTTCTCTACCTTAACTAATACCAGGAATTTTTTTTTTCTAGTTTTACTTTCATTTTTTCCTTTCAAACGAGGAATTTGAGGGAAAATGCTTCCTTCTCACTGCTTGAATGCGCTAAACACTCACACTAACTCTCTGTCTTGTGAGTTATGGGGAGAATTAGTCACAATATTCTTTTTATATTCTTCTTTTTTTTCAATTTTATTTTCTTTCAACCCACACAAACATTCAATAAGTGTTAGACTTTGTCCCAGACGAGTCAGACACTTATACATACATGCCAGCCATTTTCTAAAGAATTTATGAGAGAAGACAAATACTAGGAAATATCCAATATTTTTAGTAAGGATAAATATTATTTCACATTTTTTCTATGTATACTATTTTTAAGGGTTAAAAGGCACGAAAAAATTATTAAAATAATTATTATTTTATTAAAAATAGGGTTTATTCCTTAATACTATTTTTTAAATGAAATATTTTAAATTTGGATTTTTTTTAATCAACTTTGTTAACTTCCAAGATACATTTTTGTGCATAAATTCACTTTTTCTATATACTCAAGGAAACAAGTATACTTTTTGCTAACGAACACAGATTCAAAAATACATTTTAATAGGCTAAAAATTTATATAGAGCTTATTTATTTAATATTAAAAAAAACTAACTAATTGATAAGATACAATTTCTATAACAAAAAAAATTATTACAACCCTTATTTATTTAATTTCAGAAAATGCTATGTAAAAACAAATTTTATTTTTTAAAAACCTTGTAATATCTTTTAAATTGGAGCAGTCCTAATAAATATTTAATTTATTTATTTGAAATGTAACAAAATAATTTAAAGAAAAATCCAATTAAGTATTGCTTTTAAAACTTTAAGCTTTTTAATTTTAAATAATATAATTTATTTTATTGTTTTAGTTAATGTGTAACTCTATGATTATTAAAATTTATATTTTAATTTTTTTTTATCTACATAAATTTGTTCCTAAATTTATAAATAATTAAATATTTGTAAAATCAATGCTTTTCTACTGCCAATTTTTTTAACTCTCTATACACTCCTCTTAAACAATTTTTTTCTTTTTTACATACTCCTTCAAATGGGCCACATAAAATGTAATTTTCTTTTTTTCTTACAACACCGATTCTATTCCTGGGAAAATGCCCCATTTTTTATTCCCTCATTTTCATTTGTATATATTTTTTTCTTTTTTTATCATCGTTTTTTTTTTACATCATGTGGCCGACTGCCTCTAAAAATACATGCACATAAATTCGCCTATATTAATAGACATTTGAGTATAATAATAGAATTTTATTTAAAAAAGTAATTTTTGAAAGATGGAATATTTAAAATTAAAATTTAAGAATTGTAGATACTGTAATTGTCTAGTACCGTATTATTAATTTAAATTTAAAAAATGTTTAATTTTTTTAATGCTTCATATTATTTCGTTTAATTATTCTTAACAAATCAAGATTCATTTGATTCAAGATCTTTTGTTTGCTTTTTTTCAAATTTAATGGGATTTATAAACAAAATAAGTTTATAAATTTTTTGATCAAATCCTAAACAAAATTTTTCGAGAGTTTGGGTAGCCTTTTTTTTTTTTATCCATGACCGAGTATTGTCTGAATTTGTGCTAAATAACATCTTCGTACCTTATAAACATGTTCAAACAAATGTTGTAATTATTGTATATACTCAAAAGTCCTTTCAGACATTGTTCTTTCTTTACATTACATTTGTCTTCTGTTTCCTCACTAACTTTTATTTCTTTTCATTCATTTCCCTTTTTTCTAATTTTTCACCACTTTTGTTTGTCTGACTGCCAGACAAATAGTAAAAACAGACTTTTGCATCTAAATACATACTAATATAACTTTGTCTTTTATTCTCATATTTCTGTATTTTATTAAAAGTACAAATGTTTTGGGAGATGATTTTTGCTTCTTTTTAATTTTTGCCTTTTTTTCTTTCATCAAATTAAAATTGAAATGTACTTTTACTTTTTTGAAGAAATTTCTTAAAAATTTATTTGCCTAAAATATTAATTTTTAATTAAAAATTTTTTTTATTTATAAAGAATAATTTTTGATTGTTTATTTCTTATTTTGAAATTTTTTTCGATTGTTTACATTTTTTTTTTACTATTTTTATCTTTCATTGGAGTGTGGAAAATTAGCTAACTAATTATTTGCTATCGCAATTTTAATTTCTTTTAGCACATTTTTTTAATTTTTTTTAAGCGTTTCTTTTAATTAATTTTTCAAACTTAAACATGTTTAACTTGAAGTTATAACTTTAAAAAAAAACAACAACTTGTTCTGATCAATTCGCTTTTTTTGTAACAATAAATAAAATAACTTATACGGAGTAAATTTAATTGTTTTTTATGATTAAAATTTCTTTTCATAAAATTTTTTCTTTATTTTTTACAGTATAGAATGTACTACTATAACTTAATAATTTAATTATGCATTTCTTTAACAATAATCATCATTTTGACAACAGAATCTCTCCTTCACCTTCAAAAATACTTCAAAAAATTATTTAATTGAACTGCGGGATAAAATGTCTGTTTTCAACGAAGTAAAAGTTTTGTCAACAACTACAGCAATTAATATTAGCAACAATAATAATAATAATTTATCTTCAGATTTTTTGAACAGAACTTCACCTACTAATAGTTTAAAAACGTCAACAAGTCCATCAGCCATAATATCTTCATTTGTGGATAATAATGGAGGTGAAACACCTACAACCCCGGTGGCAGATAATAGCAATTCCTCTACACCTAATACAAATTCAAAAGTAATTTTTTTGCGATATTTTTAAATATTGTGACTTTTGCGGACGAAATTATTTTGCGGACTAAAATTGCGGGTTTTATTTTCGGCGCGAGGTTTATGGCGCTGTTAACTTATTATTTTTTTTTAAATTAAAAATTATAATTTTTGGTTTTATACTTCTAGGTACAACAAAAAAATCCAAAACTTTACAAGACTGAACTTTGCCGAAGTTGGATGGAGACTGGAAGGTGCAATTATGGAGAAAGGTTTAAATTAAAATTATTTATGTTTTAGCTAATAAATTTTTTCGTTTTTTCTTAACTTTATCAATATTCTAGTATAATATTTTAATTTTAAATTTATTTTTGCAGGTTTATTACTTGCCATATTTTTTTGTATTTTTGACCCGAAACTTACCATTTTTTTGTTTTTAATTCAAATGTATTTTAAGGTGTCAATATGCCCACGGTGACAGAGAAAAACGTTCAGTGCCAAGACATCCAAAATACAAAACAGAACCATGCCAGTCTTATCACAAAACGGGTAAAATGAAAAATTTTCTTTTGTTTATTTCAATAAAAATGTGTGAATGGAAATTGTTTCGGTACTTTTTAATCAACATGTTGCACAAAAATAATTTTATACCATATAGATAATTAAAAATACGCAAACAGATATTCTCATTATTAATTCAAAATAAATAAATCTTTTATTTTTAAATTTTATTATTTTAGGTTATTGTCCATATGGACCTCGCTGCCATTTTGTTAGTTTTTCTTTATTTTTAATTTATTATCTATTAAAAATTTCGTGGTTCTCATTAAGATATCTGATAATCAATGTTTTTAATTTATCTTATTAAGGTTCACAATGAAAATCCTACCCAGTTGAAGTCTTTAATTAACGCAAATGAACAAGCACTAAAAATGGTTCAGGAAATAGCTACTACCGCAGGTCTTATTTAATTTTTAAATTTCATAAAATTTGTTTTTAGATTCGAAACAACGCACTATTTTAACAAGTTCTTGCAGTGCTGCTTCCTTAGGGGCATATGCTGCAATGCAATCTAATAATTCTACTAACACTCCTCCAATATTTGGAGGAGATAAAATGACAACAACAAATGGTGTTGGTCTCTTTCCGGCACAGAGAAGCAATTCTGCTATTGTCGCCTATTTAAATGGGTATTTATTTTTAATTAAGGCTATAATGCGTTTTTATGTATTATGCTAGCCCTTTTGAGAATGAGTACACTAGGAATACTATTTGAGTCAAAATTACGCAAATATAACTTTTTTAAAGGACTAAATTTATAATTCTCTAATCTTTTGTCAAATCCTAATTGATTGAAACATTAAAAAAATTTATGAATTATTTCAATTTTCAGTCAACAGCATTTAAGCGGAAAATCTCATGGATTTGGAAGTAACCCTGATAATTTCAACATATTTAATTCTAACAATATGCTTTTATGTCAAAATTCACCTCCTCCTTTATTTGATCAACAACAACAAAATTGCCATCAACAATATGTCAATTTTGATGATGCTATCAATTCGCCTATGAGAAATTACAATGAAGCGAATAATAATTTGAAGGTATAAAATAAATAGATAAATAGCCGGAAACATCGGCTTCCAAAAATAAGAGAACTGAAGCTAGACGAACGTTGCTAAATTTGAATCAGACTTGGGAATAAAAAAATATTTCAATAATTATATATGTTGCATAATAAATAAATAATAAATATACTGGATAAACTTAAATGCAAATTTTTATTTTTAGGCGTTATGGCATGAAACAACCGGAGATGTTGAATTTCCGCAGCAAAATTTAAATGCACCAATAATGGGAATAGATAATCAAAATTTTAGACCAAAAACATTGGATTTGTTCTCTCCTCCTTCTGCTGTAGAATGGCACAGCGAGTAAGAAAAATATTCAAAACAAAAAAATATTAAAAATATTTAGGCAAATTTCTCCTCTACATTTTTCTTCTATTCCATTTATTCAAGACGGAAACATGACAGAAATTCAACAACAAAATCGGCGGCAACGAAAAATATTGCCGGTTCCACTTACTACACAAAAACAGCATTTTTTGGATTTTAATGATGAGATTGATTGTAATAACGAGTTGGATGCCCAACAATTACTAGGCAATTTGTGTTGCGTTAGTGATGGTAATAATGTTTTAACATAATTTTTATGTTAATTTAATTTTAGACGAATATTCTCGTTATTCAATAATCTCTTCAAACATAGATTCTGGCAATGAATCACCACCTGCGGCTTCTGAAGATGTACTAAATTTATTAATTTTCCCCAAATGTACATTTTTTTTTAGTCAACGAAGGCTATACTTACCCCTTGTGTGTTAAATATTCAGCAGCCAAATAAAATTATAAGAACTAGTCAACATACTTCAGCATTAACTAGCTTGGAAGAAACACAACAACGAAGAAGTAGTGAAAGTGATAAAACAACTATTGTACCTATCAACTCAGGTAACAATTTTTGAATTGGTTAGTTTGTTAATTTTTGATAATGCTTAGCATATCATCCAAAAAAAAGAAATTTATAAACTTAAGTAATATAAAATAAAAATTTAAATATTAAGCAAAAATTAATTAACCAAATCCTATTGATTTTAAGGTACTTCACCAATACTATCATCTTCACAACCTGGGCCAGTTGTAGTAGAAGGTATCAACTCAACACAAGCAAGAAGTTGTAACAAATCAACCGCATCTTCTTCATTGGCATCACTACTTTCCTCGTCTTCCTCAAATTCAGCAACTATGGCATTATATCCACAATCTAATGTTCAAAAATCAGCATTTTTGACAAATTCTAATAACAAAAATACCTCACCTTTTAATTCCCAAATGCCTCCCCTCCCTCCTCCTTCTACAACCTTTTCAATTTCTCAAACAACCGGAACAGTTACTTCGATGAAAGAAGATACAATAATCGAAAGTAAGGAATCAACGCAACCGTCTGTTCGCCTGCCAGTGTTTGAACGTCTCTCTCTAAATCAGTAGTTCCCTCTCGTTTTTATAAAAGTAAAGGTAAAATTACTGAGCCAATTTCTCCTATATAAAAAGAAGTGTCTATCGTCTTCATCTTTTATTTTTTTGACATAGTCAATTATACATTTTTGTATATCCTCAATTTAATTTTTATTTAATTTTATTTCCTCCCGTTGATATTTTCCTTATTAAATATAGTTTATTTAGACCTTTAATTTGTAGTTATTTGCTAGTTTAATTATTTAAACTTATTTATATTTAGATTTTATTTATTTTAATTTTTTTTTTGCAATTTTCGCGTTCATTTTATTTTAATTATTTTTTAATTTATTTTAATGCTTTTTAATAATTAAATATATTTATTTAGTAACGTGTATTTTTTTAGTCTTATATTTAATAGCTAGTAGTATATACTGCGAATATATGTATTTTCTCTACTTAATTTAAATTTGTATCCGGTGTTTTTAAATACTGATGAACATATATATTTTTATAAATTATTTTTAATTTAATAATTATTTTTTTTTAACCTTTTTTTTTTTTTTGTCAAATGTGAGATGTTTTAATTTATTTGGTTATATTTAGAGTTTGATTTTATAACTGTGGGAAATTTAAGTACTTTCCTGTTCTGCTGCACTTTTCATTTAGATTTCCGTATGCCGGACTTTATGACTTATGGATGGACAGATACTTTTAGATATTTTTTGTTTCTTAAGACTGAGGAGAAAATTGGCTATTAAATATTTAAAAAATTAGAAAATGACTAGAAAAAAATTTTTGGTTAAAAAACCTTAAATTTTTTAGAAATTTCAATTATTTTTTGACTGCAACTTTTTCTTCTGATTTCCAAATTTTCTGTTTTTCTGTTATTTTATAGTCAATTTTCTTCTCTAACTAATGATATCAAAAACATCTAAAGGTATCCATCCTTTCCTGAGTTATTATGTTCGGTGAAGGGTGAAGCAACTGATAATGTCTATATTTACTGAATTATTTGAAACATCTTTCAACTCTAATTATTAAAAAAAAATTTTTTTTTTAATCGCCTCATCTCCCATTTTTTAAAAAACAAACAAAATTATCTCTATTTTATTTAACTGAAAAATGCTTTCTTCAATTTTTATTTAATTTAATATTTTTCTTCTATAAAATAAATTACAATAATTGTAACTTATTTTCTGTGCCTTTTCCCTTCCAAACTGCGTACGCGAAAATAATTGAATTTTTGATTTTTGTTAAAATTTTTAAAATTGAAATGCTTTTTACCGTAGTTAAAATTACAGAAATAATTAATGAATTTTTAAAGACAAAATTACCTAGTCTAAAAAAAAGTACATTCTTTTAATTACGATTTTTGTTAAATTTTATTTTAGTTAAAAATAAATTTTTTTGGATAAATAATATTATTTCCCCAGTTTAATATTTAATTTTATTTTTTTCAGAATCGTTGGGGTTTAAAAAATTAAAGCATTTCCATTTTATAATTTATTAGTTAATTTTTACCCTTAATTTTTCATGTTTATTAATTATTTTTTTGGTAGTTAAAGTAATTAGCTCTTTTTTTAATATTACGTTGGAGATTAATTTTTTAGCTTTAGAGTATTTACGTATTTAATCTAAAAGATTTTACCTATTAGGGAATATAAAAACTTTATTGTTATTTTACTTAACTACCAACTTTTTCTCAATACAAACTTAGTCTCTCTATTAGTTTTTTTTTAAATTTTAATTTATGCTTAATTTATCTAAATTATTTAAGCATTTTAAAAAATACTCCAATTATTTAAATTAATTTTTTTTTTTTTATTTAAATTCTTAATTTTTACCCCTTTTTCCCTATTTAACAATTTTATTTAGTTTTTTAATTTTATTTAAAAATATTTATAAATATCTCACTAAAATTATTTAAAATTTGTATTCTTATTTAATGCTTAATCTTTATACTGCGTCATAATTATAAAAACAAAATTTTTTTGTTTCCTTTAAATGACTTTTAATTCTTGTAAATACTTATAAATAGAAATTCAGTCTTTAATTGAAAATAAATCTATAAAAGGATTTTTTACCCTTTTGTAATTAAACTTTAAAAATTTTTTTAATATACCAACACTTTTAAACCTTAAAAATACAAAAAATTTTATAATTATGACGTAGTTAATTTTTTTTTAATTTTAGATTGCGTAGATTAAATTTGTAATATTTTTAATTTATCTAAACTTTATTTAATTTTTTTAATATGGCCATTAATTAATATTTTGATAAAATTAGTTTTTTAACATTTAAGGTTTCTATTTTTAAAATATAAAGAGAGAAGAAAAATTGGGATTGAAGAATGAGAAGGTTTTCATAGGGATGGGAGTTTATTTCTCAATTTTGAAATGAATGGCAATTTAAGTAAATTATGTGAAGGACGTGTTGAAATAGGAAGATTAGTTACCATGATGAATTGATTTTGAGTGTACTGTACAATTATATAGTAACTGTCGTTGGGCAAATGTCTTTTCCCCGAAGAGCTCATTTTTAAGATTGGCCAGTACGGTAGCACTCGGTAATCTTACCCCAGTAATACAAAAAGGGTAGTATCATACTGTTCCAAACATTAATAAATACTTGGTCCTCATTATTGTTGAGCACCGGCACAAAAAGTGATAAATCTAAGAATATTTATAAAACTCCAGAGTTCTTTAAATTCTTTGTAACGGCAGTATCATAAGCAGCATTGAAAACAACTTCTGGAAATGATTAAAAATATTTATTAAATTTTTTAAAAACTAATAGTTAACTTTTAATTAAATTTAATGTTAAAAATAAAAGAAAATTAAACAACAATACAATTAATGAGTGTGGAAAATGTATTAAATTTTAAATATAAAATAATATTTTATGAAATACTCTCTATAGGCTTTAGGGAATACCCTCACATTTACCAAATTTATCACTTATAAACTCTCAAAATTCATAAATAAAATTTCTACTAAATAATTCAAATCGAATATTGACAATTACTCTTTTTTTTTACCAGTAAAAATAATTAAGTCGAATTTAAAATTTCAAATATTGCAATACTTGTTAATTATGTTTAAATAATTATTTAAATAACTAAAAACTTTAAAAATCATTTTTATGCCATTCCATTTGCCTTCATATTTTTGGTTAATATTGTGTCACATGTTGCGTTGAACACAAATTCTTGAAAATAAAAAAATCATTCTTTACAATAAATTTAAATAATTCTAAATTTTTTTTTATAAGAACAAAAACTCAAGAATATTTCAAAAAATAAATTAAACCTATTGAAAGAATGATTAGTTAAGAAAACAAACATTTTTTAAAGAAGGGGGAAAAAAAGTTAAATAAACTAAAAAAATAAAGCTTATTTTTTTAAACAAGGAAAGAACAGAAGAAAAGAAATTAAATTATTTTTAAATTTTTTAATTTTAAAACAAAAATTAACATACCAATATTCCTTGTATCAGTTGCATTTGTTGTGTGCACATAAAGAGGCCTGCGATCGTTTCCTTTGATCTAAACATTTAAAGGTTTTTTTTTTTGTTTGTAATTTAAAATAACCTTTTGAAATAAAGACTTGATAAATTCTAAAGCAACGTCAAATAATTCTTCTTCCTTCATTTCCTCCTTTATTTCTTCTGAAATTAATTAATTAATTAAATTATTAATGCAAAATAATTTTTAAAATTTGCTTAATATTAAAAATTAAATTTTCAATTTTCTTAAATACAATAACGTTTTGACAATTATGCTTAAGCAGATACGGATCCGGGAATTATTTTTGGAGGCAAAAGTAATCTTTTGCTAATTAATATTGCATAAACCAAAATTAATTTTAGAAAATTTTACAAAACATTTTAGGGTTTACCCATTAAAAATGTTAAAGACTAACTTTTAAATTCTGGATAAAAATTTTCCAATGGAGCATATTTTATTTTTTCAGCAAAAATGTCCATTTTGTTCAAAAACATAATTAATGAAGATGGTCTCAAAAATTTATTTCTGTATATTTGTTTGAATAAATCTCGAGTGTCGTTCATTTGATTCTGAAAATTTTAATAAATTTATTTATTTTTAATTGTTTAAAATATTTTAAAAACTTATTGCTTAATATGAATTTATTTATTTTTAATTGTTTAAATCGATTAATTAAATTATTTTTATAAGTTCTGCGGCAAAACGTAATCAATTTTTTTGGGAGCGAAAGCAATGCTTTTGCTAATATTTCTTAATTAATTTCACATTTAATCTATGTAAAAATTTTAAAATACTTTTCCTTTTACCAAAGAAAATTTTTACTTATTTTCCAACTAAGCCTAGAAGTTATTCCCAACAATTTTTGCAATAAAAACTTACAATATTTGAATCCTCCTCTAGCACATTGTTATAGCAAGAAAGAGAGACAATAAATAGAATTGCTGTTACCCCTTCTAAAATTAAAAAATAAATAAAAATGTTTTTAGAAATTTTAAAATTTATTTAATTTATTTTACCAAAACAGTGAATCCATTTTCGCCGTTCAGTTTTTTGGCCTCCAACATCAATTAACCTTTTAAAAAAAATTTTTTTCTTTTAATTTTTTAAATATTTTTACCTTATAGTAAATTGCCTAAATGAAAAAATAATTTCATAAATTCCTTTAGTTGATGCCCTTGCCCTAATAATATCGTCAAGTGAAGGGTTATATTCTGGATGTATTATTCTGTGAACTTGACTGAGAAGGCTATTTAAATAAATTTTAATAATTTTTTAATCTTATTAAATTTAATTTTATTGCCAATGACAAGCATGGCATACAAAAATATCAGAGCAAATGTACAACACGCAAATTTACAAACAATGCTTCAATTTTTAATAAATTAAAAACTAAAAAATATTTATTAATAAAAGTTTAATAAATTATTCAGATAATTTAATAACAAGTTTTACAAATTTTATGGACTGATAACTCAAATAATTTAAAAATATCAAAAATTTAATTATTTATTCAATTAAAATCCTAAATATAAAATAAATTTTTGTTTCGTAAGTTTGATTCTGGGTGTATTTTTGGATGCCATGCTTGTCATTGGCAATAAAATTAATTAAAATTAAATTGAAATTACTCAAAAAGATTCAAATTTTTGGACAAAAACATACTAATTTGTGTTATCGGGAACATAAAATTTCGTTATTCTAGTACATGCAACTTTAACACATTTGCAGTTAAGAAATTGAACAATCTTAAAATATTATTTTATTTTTTACTTTAAAGAAAAAACAAACAATTCCAATTAAATCACTCGACTCTGTCAAATTAAAATATTGTCCATAATATGACTGTTCAAAAGTGGAAATTAGTTCCCTTTCGGAGGGAGGAATTTCTATTTGTAATTTGTAAATCCCTTTGGCAATATGGACAAAAGAGTCAATATAGTTGGTTTGAACCATATATCTATAAAATTAAAAAAATTTCTTTAAAATTGTAAATTTTCTTAAGACCAGTCCGCAAATTTTGTCCGCAAATTTTTAAAATAATTTTACGCAAAGAATTAAGAGAAAAACAGACAAATGAAAAAGATAAAAGTTAGGGCTTTATTTTCCAAAATAATTTAAATAATAAATTTTAATTACTTGTAATGTTGACGCTCTTCAAGTGTAAAACCTTCTGTATGCAATATCCTTAAAATAAAATAACTTAATTTTAATTTTCATTTCTTGCCTCATTTGTTTAGCAATTGTACTTTTGCCTGAATCAGAAGCTCCCAATAAAAGAATTTTTACAACTTTTTCATTTATTTCTGCTTGCTTTTTAATTTCCAAGTCAATTACCCTGCTCTAAAAACAAAAGGTAATATTTTATTAATTGAGTAAATTAATTATTTAAATAATTAATTAATTTATTTATTAATTAAATAAATTATGAATTTAAAAAATTAATATACCTTTAAAAAATATTTAATATTTTCTCATTAATATATAAACTTATTACTCAACTTTTTTTAAACTTTTTTTTCCACAGTAAAAAGTGCAAGTTTATTCATGTTTTTAAACTTAAAGTTTTTTATTTGTACTTTTTTTCATTGTACTTTATAAGTTTAAAAAAAAAGTTAAATAAAAAATTGTTAGATTAATTTAATTTTTACAAAATAAAAAATTTTTAATTTGCGTGTTTATTTACTCTTTTTAATAATCATTAGGTATAGATGTTTTTTAAATGAAAATAACCATTAATTAGCTTATTATAAATTTGTTTTCAAAACGTAAAGGATTAGATTTTTAATTTTTGAAAAAACAACTTTTTTCTTTAAAAAATAAATAAAATTTTGTGGTAAAATTTAAAAATTTTGATTTAAAAAAATTTTAAATAATTTAACAAATAAAAATCTTATCACAAACCCTTTCAATTTGCAATTTATCAACAGCAACGGTTACACCAATTTGTTGTGTATTATTATGATTTTCAGTATAAATTCGTCCATCAGAAAATGGGCGTTGTAAATTTGTTAAAGATGAACAACAAATAATTGCACTCATTGCTGAAAGTGCTGAACTTAATATTCCATTATCTGAAAAATAAAAAAAAAATAAAAAATATATAAAATTGTTTTAATCTGCTTAATATATAAAATATCATTTATAATAATTATTAAAACTTATTTTAAGAATAAGTTTAAACTGAAAAACTTTGACAAACTTAAAAAGCATTTTCATTGTTAATATATTTTTTATATAACTAAAGTTAGTTATTTAAATAGATTTAAATAAATCATTCAATTAAATCGAACAATTAGTGCTATTTTTGACATAACTATTAAAAAAATGATAATTTTGGAGTAAAACTTTCGGCCAATAATTAAATTTAAAAATATCAATTTTTTATTCTTCGTTCAAAATTTTTACTTAAACAACTCATTAAAACTTGTGTTTCCTAGGTAGCCAATTTAATTTAAATTATTATTTTATTAAAATTTTTTTTTATTAAAAAATTAAAAAGAGGCTAAATCATACCTACATTGCGTGAAAACTTTAATATTTTAAAACATATTTTTTGAGACATTTTTAAAAATGATATAATTTTCTAATAAAATGTAACAACGTTCAAGATTTAGAATTTCCAAAATTTTCAGTTAAAAATTGGGAAAAAAGTGCAAAAATAAAAATTAAAAATTGTTATACAAAAATATATTTTTATTTTTTCAGTCCCTCAAAGATAAAAAAAAAATTAAAATTTATTAAAATTAAATTTCAAAATTTTCCACCTGTCTCAGCTTCCCCTCCAAAAAAATTTTGCCGGCGTTGCCGAGGCGGTGGCAGCTGATTCTGAGCGTTTTCTATATTGTCAGAAATGTTGGAATAAAATGTTATTTGTTCGGTGCTAATAATTTGATTTGCAATGTTGACAGAAATTTCAATTTAAAAATGTTTAAATATTTTATTTATTTATTTTAGACTTAAAAGTTATTAATTTAATTATTATTAATAATTAGATTAAAATATGAAGAATTATCTGAAATGTAATAAAAATTTAAAATAAATTTTAATTTCAATGTAAATAAATTTAAATCAAGTTTTTCCCTAATTAAATTTTTATTTTTAAATTTTGTTAATGTGGTGGCGATTAACAAATTTTTTAAATTTACGAATTAATGTCAAATAATGCTTCTAAATTTTTTTCCTTAAAATTTTAATAAGAAAAAGCTATAATTACTTTTTATTTTTATTTGCTTCTCTCCGAAAATGACAGTAAACTTAAAATAAATGAAAAAAGCTATTTAAGTTTCTTTTAAGAAAATATTGGTGTAATCTTAAGTCTATTAAATGTTATTTAAAAAAATAAAAAGCTTGAGCTTAAAAATAAAATAAAGCAAATTCTACAAGAAATCTAAAAAATAGCCTATTTAAATAATATTTTAGCAAAACATAAAAAGCAATTTAAATGCCGGTTAATATTTATTTAAAAATTTAATTTAAAAATAGAAAATGAAATATTTATTAAATGCAATTATTTTTCAGATTTTAATTAATAATTTTGGTGATTTTTAATTTTTACAAAAAAAAATTTTTAAATAATTGTTAGGTCTCCTAAAAAATTGCTAAAAATATACATTTAATTAAATGAAAAAGCAAAATTTATTTAAAATATTTTTAAAAAATTTTTAATTATTTAGTAAATAAAAAAAATAAAAAATAAAGGCTTTAAAACTAATTAAATTAATTTTTAATTTTCTCAAAGTTTTATTAAAGTTTTAATAAAATAAATAAAATATTTACATCTTAAAACATGGGAAAACTAAAGGAATTGCGCAATTTCTAAGTAATAGAATGTGAAAACTTAATGAAATTGTAGTTTATTGAGTTCTAATTTAGGGGGGAGTCTAAAATTAAAAAATTTAATATTAACGGTAATAAAAGTGACTTTTTATTTAAAAAAAATAAAATTTAGAAAAATTTTATTATTTTTGGCATTCTGTCTATGCATTTTTTAAATTATAAAAACTCAATAATTTAGCAAAAATTCCCCATTTTAATATTAACTAATGTAAAATTAAGTTTTAAGGTTTGGGCATTAAAATTAAATATTTCATTGTTAGAAAAGAAAAATAAGCTCCGCCTAATGAGAATAATTATTAAACAAAAACAAAATTGCGCATTCATGCATTAAATATTAATAATTTTATTTATACGAAAGCTTTTAAATATTTAATTAATTTAATGAATTAAAAATTTTTTTAATCAGAAATGAATTGATTTGATTTAAGAAAGTTAAAAATTCGGAACATTTTAAGTTAAAAATTGTCTAATCAAGATTAATAATTAAATATAAAAAATAAAATATCAATAAGTTTTACATGAAAAACGCTTTTTTAAGTTTTGATTTTAATGGTTTTTAAGTCGGAGTTTTGAAATTTTTAAAAATCTTTCAACTTTTATTAATTAATTAATTAGCATATTTAAATAATTAAATTTTAAATTAAATTATTCGATACACTTTTATAAAATTGCACTTTTCCAAAAATAATCAAGGCACACATTTATGAATAAAATAAAATTTTACCTTATTAGCGCTTTTTGAATGGACTTTTGTTGCCCTTTTTGCGAAGAAAATCTATAAAGGAGGTTGATTTATCATGTGTTTTGAGGTGAGAGGGATTTTCCTTTTCTCGCATTTAAAGATGCTAGTTGCTTTCCATTAAATTATTTTTTAAATTTTTCATTAAAGCAAGATGTGATGCCCATTAAATAAAATTTAGAACCCAATGTAGAATTTGCTCTTAATTTTAAAATTAAATAATAAATTGAATTATAATTAAACCAATTAATTATAAACAATAAATAATGAAATGAAGGGGTCGAGTTCCGAGGTTTGGCGTACATTTGAAATTGAGACCGATTGTTCTAAGGTTACATTAACCTGAAATAGTGTAAGGTATTCCGGCCAGAATAAGGTTCTAGCAGCGCGCGAAGCGCGCCCCAAAGCCCGAAGGGCTTTTCGACCTCTAAAGATATTTTTTTAGTAAAAAACCAAATTTTTGACAAAACCAAATTTTAACCCACAGTATCCTACTCATATACAAAAATTGTATAGGCAGTAACGTAACACCCCCCAACTACTAGTTATAAACAATAAATAATAAGCATAACGATAGAACTAATAAAATTGTCCGCAATAAGCTTTGCTCAATTTAAGAAACTTTAAAATTTTAACGGATTAAATAATTGAATTTAAAAGTTTTGATACTTTTTAAATAATAAATTGAAAACTTATTTTTAAAAATGTTGAAATATTTACTAACATTTAAACATTACCCTTTCTTTTTCTTATTATGTTTTGATTATTGCAAAACATGTTAATGCGCAAGTTTTATATATTTCATAATTTGAAAAATGTAATATGGTGTAGTTAAAATAAGAGAATTAATTTTTTTATTTACAACTTTACAACTTTAAAAATTAAAGCATTAATTTCTTCATTTTACAGTTTTGCTTTTTTTTTTTTCAATTCTTTGAGTTAATTTAAAAATACCTCAAAAGGAAAAAAAGATGCTATTTAATTCTTTTATTTTAATATATTTTCTCCTGCTGATGGCCAACAATTTGTATGTTAATGCTGCAACAATTGTTGAAGGTAATTGATTGTTAAAAACTAATTATTTTTTGTTTTCATTTAATTATTCTTTAATAAATTTTGTTTATTTTAGAGAAACTTCATAACATTGAAACTAACCTCGAAATTGATTCCGAACTTCAAGAATATTTTGTATACGGATTGGAGACACTTCTAAACCTTTTTGTAGATGTCAATAGTCCAGTCTTATCTGATGAAATATTTTCTCCATCTTCTAGTTCAGATGGTCGTGTTGTTGGCTTTATCCGTCAATTATCCAAGTCTGCTTCCTTTAACGCAGCTAATCAAAATTTCTCCCAAACAAGAAGTGTTCCTTCTTCTCCAGTTAATAATAAAATTGGAAAGCAATTCTTCCGTTCTGTTTCATTAAATACCCATCGTACTTCATCAAATATTGCTCCCTCCTCTCCAATTGGATCAGTTGCGGGCGGTGTTGCAGGATTTGTACGGCAACTTTCCAATTCATTTTCTTTCAATTCTCATTCATCTACTAGAACAAACCAAAGTTATGTTCAGATTACCTCAACAAACTTTGGAAGAGATGTAATTATACCAACAGCAATAGGGTACCTGAACAATGAAATTTCTGCTCTAAGAGGTAATTTAAAAATTGAACAGTTAGGGAAGGATTTTAGCAAAGAAATTCGGTAAAAAACAAACAAGTTTTTGTTTTTCTCTAATATTCTTTCCAAAAATTTTCTTATTTGCTAAATTTAAGATGTTTTGAATGAAATATATGAATCAGCTGAACACCAGATCCCATACGAAATAAAGAAGCATTTTCCCCTAAATCTTATTATTAATAATTATATTGATCCAATAATTATTAATAGACAATTGATTAGCGAACTTGAAAATTGGATAATTAGATTTAATGAAGGAAAGGCACAAGAAAATGCAGATTTATGCGAACTTTTTTACTTAAACGAAAAAAGTCGTTTCGAGGAACAGTTAAAGTATTTGACATGTGACAATTGGTTTTATAAGCCGGAATCAAGAACAACGATTAGGTAAATATTTATTGACTTGATTAAATTATAAAAATGTTAAATTAATATTTTTAGATATTTGTTATATAATAATGATGAACTCGAAAACATTGTAAAAAAGATGAGAATAAATTTGGGCAAAGTAGCAGTAAAATCATATCAAATATTTTGGCTTTATTCAATTGCAACATTGGTGTGTTCAAGAAAGTTAAATGTTTCTTATGAGGAAAAAATTGTAAATGTATGATTTTTAATCTCAAAAACCCTAAAATATGTAAATTCAGAAATTTTAATATTAGCAGTTTAAGTTTTATTATAAGTACATGATTTACGCTTTTATTTTATTCGCAAATTTTTAGGTTTATTTTACGCAAAAAGAATATGGTATATTTAAAGAAAAATTGCAAAGAAAAAGTTAATTCTTTATAAGTTTTGCGGATAAAAGTTGCGGACTTTGCGGACTTGCACGTAAAATACCAGGATTGATATTATAACGTTTATCACTTTAAAAAATCGACAATTTATTCCCTTAAAATATCTGCATTTTTAAGTAGCTATAAATTAAGTCATTATGCTAAAAATTTTCCTATTTTTTCAATTAAGTTCTCAAGTATAAAGTCAATTTTATAGATCAAACTGCGTTTCGATAATGAACACAAAAATGCGCAACAACAAAAACAAGCATTATCTGATGCTTTGGAAAATTTTAAATTAATAAAAACAGAATGGACTGACAATAAGGAAAAAAACTTTAATGAAGAAAACAAATTTACTAATAATTTACAAGAAGCTTATAGTGAATGGTTTAATAATTTAGAAATTAAAGGATATAACTTTAGAAAAATTGTTAAGGTAGCTTTAAATAAAATATTAAATTTAAAATTTAAAGCAATTTGAATGGGATGGTTGGAATGATGTCTTAGACCTTTTAAATTTGGAGAATGAAATTTTTACTTTATATAAAAGGACTAGAAATCAACGTCGAAACGTTTCTCAATCAATTAGAAATGTGGCCAGGCAATTATCATCTCTTCCAGATGGTGAAGGGATTTCTCTGAAAGGAATGTCGCCTATGCCTCGCAAACATTTGTATCAGAGGAAATTAAGTTTAGGTGATTTTTTTTTTTTGAAGGATGTTTTTTGTTTTGTGATGTTATTGAGTCATAGAAGAAAGCAAATTCTCTTTTATTTTTGTTCCAAATAATATTTTTAAGATGTTACCGGTTTGATAAACAAACCGGCAGGCCTTAAAATAAGTAGTCTAAAAATACCCGAAAATGTACAAGTAATGGTAAAACCGAAAAAACTGGAACAAAACATTGTAAATTCGATGAGTAAATTTAATGAAAAAGAGGAAGAAAAATATCCAATAGATGGCTTTAGTAAAGATGAAATAGAGGAAATGGAATCTGAACGATATGGTAAAGCAAAAGCTCGGAATAAAGGGTTGCCTTCTGAAGTAAACAATATTATAGAAGAACTCCCCAAATTAATTCCAGCTAAATTATCTGGATTGTCTATGATGTTTGAAGAAATATTAAAAAATAAAGAATCAATCTCTAACGCAAAAAATAATTTAGAAAAAAATGAAAATGTTAAAGGGGAAACATCGAAAATTGAAAAAAATAAAATAAATAAAGCTGTAAATAAACAAGAAAAGGAGAATTTGAATAAAGAACTTGAAAAGGCAAAAATTTTAAATAATTTGCTTTTAAAAGAAGCATTTAAAAAAGTAAAAGAAACAAAACAAGAGGAATTGTCCATTGCTTTGCCTACATTAGACATCAATCCCCCACCTGTTATAAATCCAATAAAAGATCATGGAGCGTCAATAAAGGCTATTTAAGAATATTTTTAAAAAATAGGAAAATTAAAAAAAAATATTTTTTAAATTAGCATTTGTATTATTTTTTTTTTTTTTTGATAAAATTAGATAAATTTTTTTATTTTATTTTCAATTAATGAATTATATTGATGAGTTTTATTTTAATGTTTGTTCAATTGTTGCATTTTCTGAAAAAAAATAAAAATTGCTATTATTTAATTTTATTAATAAATTTTATTTTTTGATAATATTAAGTTAGAAATTTTGCAAAATTTTTTCTATAAATGGAATTAATATTTTATAAAATATATTAATAAAATTAAATATAAAAATTTTTAAAACATGAGGTATTAAATAAACAAGTTTCAATTTATATATAAATCGGTTAAATTCTTTTAAAAATATTCATAATAAAATATTTACTTGATTTTAAGAATATTAACCATAGATAAATAGCAAAGGGTCTCATTGGGCAAAGCAATTTTTTAAGGCTATTGAAAAATAACTGAAACCTAGATTTACATTTAAGCATACCTTTTATAGTAAACAATATAAAGCTTAAATAATAGGCGAGAATCTTAATTATAAATAACTAGAGATGTTAAAAAAAATATAGTAACATTTCTATATATAATAGATAGTTGATCAGACATTTATATAAAATAAACTAAACATACTTTTCATTTTCAGAAAATAATAATTTATTTAATTCAAAAAACAATGTCAACAAACAAATTAAACGTTATCCTTTTTATATTTTTTGTTTTGGTTATAATTTATGAATTTAATTCGTCTGAAGCAATAATTAACACTGAAAACAATAAAGGAACAAATCTTATACTTTCGGAGGATCCGAATTCTAATGGAAATCTTGGAGGAAACCAACCTGCCGTGAGAAGTGGACGATCAGTGGATGAAATGGATATTGTTGAATAATTTTTTGAAAGATGGAAAGAATTTTAATTAAAATGGGCTTCTCTATAATGAAAAAATAATAATTTGATTTTAAATAATTTTTAAAAATTTTCTTGGGATTATTAAATTAATTAATTTTTGATTAAAAATATTTTTATAAATTAATTATTTAATTAAGAAAAGGAAAGGAAAGTTCAGCTGTTTGTTGTTTTAGAAAATTTAAATTTAAAAGATCAAACATTAAGTACAATAGACCAATTAAAACCTCAATGACCAATTTTTAAAATTAATTACAATGTGATTGAACAAATCAACAAAGGGTTCAATATGAAGATGGCCGACTAAAAATCTAATATGGATTTGACCTAATAAAGAGAATTTGTTAAGAGATTTAGAGAAGTGAAATGTTTGACCGAATGAGGGTAGTGAAGTTAATTAATTAATTAAGTTAAAACATGTGATTGTTAAATTGAATGACTTTTAATGAAGTCAAGAATTGATTCCATTATTTGAGGACAAATTTCTCGAGTCACAAGTCCTTTACGGCATACATATGATCATCCTTGACAATTAGAGACCATTTTTTGATAGAGAACGTTAAAGATTTTAAGAAATAAAATTTAAAATTTGGTAAGGGAACGGCCTATGATTGATTTTTAAAGTGAAAAAATTACCCCATAAATAGACTTTCTCATGTGCCATTAGACACACTCTTCATTCATTTAAATTTATTCAAACAAATTTTTCTATTAAATCGGAGTCCACTCAAATTGCCTAATTCTTCTTATTCATCGGCCAAACTAATCAAAACCAAAATTTATCATTGGCCCATAAAATTACCCTTTAGAATCTTTTTTAAATTAAAAAAAAAAAGTTTTTAATTGTCCTTTTTAAAACCCCCTTAAAGTAGGACAAGTGCTAAATAATTCGTTTTAAATTATTTTAGATGATTCAATTTGAATCAACTTTATTTTCCTTTTTACTTTTAATTTTATTCATTTCGATAAATGGATATTGGTTAGATGAACAAAATTTACAACTCGAAAACAGCTATAACATAACGAGAACAGGATACTTTTCGAAAAATTTTGAAGAAGTTGGTGAGAGAAAAAAGAGAAATAAAAGCGATGAATTTGTTAAACAACTTTCATTTAATTTAGAAAGAGATGGAAACAAAAAAGATAAGCCTGAAAGGTTGGTTCTTTTAAATTTTTTTGCTAATTTTAAATTTGATATTCTATTTATAATAAAAAAACTGACATTTTTAATTCATTTCTAGCCCGATTATTGAAGAAAAAGAAGAATTCTTTCCTTCAAAATATGTTCTCGAAAAGAATCTTGTCAAAGACGATTTGTATTTCATGCCAGCAGCTATTAAAGGAATAGTTAAACATGACAAAAAGAAGAAGAAATTAATTGCGAATGATAAGACAATAATGAAAATTTTGGACTTTGTAAATTATTTTGAGGAATTGAATTTTAGCAATATTCCTGAAAAAGGTTTTCATCTCGAATTCCCATTAGAAAAGGATATTTTTGGATGGGCTTTTCTTTTTGACAAAGGTACAACTTTAATGAAAGATGACCTTGAAAAGCTGAAGAATGAACAAGGGAAGATAATTTACAAAGGGAATGAAGAAAAGAAAGAGGAAGAAGAAAAAGAGGATGAAGAAGATGATGAAGAAGAAGAGGAGGATGAAGAAGAGGATGAAGGTGATACACGTTTAGGAACACTTACCTTACTTGAAGCATTTTACAATGGAAAAATGGGGTTTGGCAAAGAAGTCTTTCTAGATATGGAAAATATTCCCAAAATACAAATGAACGTAGAAAAGAATCGGCTACGTAAAATAAAAGATACTGCTAGGCGTATATTTTTAAAAAGTAAAGATTATTTGCATAAAATTATTTCAAATGTTGAAGAAAGGATAAATGAAGATAAATTTAAAAATGTTAAAAAAGAAGAGAATAATTTGAATGAAGACACTGTTCCTTTGCTTAATAAGAAAGAAGAAGAGGAAGGAAAAACATTCAGAAATAGTTATGATAAATTAAAAGATTTGGATAAAAATGAAAACGAAAAATTTGATAAAAATATCAAAAAAGAAATTAACGATTTAACAAAGTCAATAGAACAAGAATTGTTTAATGAATTAATAAAACTTGAAAATTTAAAAGAGAGGGAGGATCGCATTGAGGAACTTAAAAATATGATAAAAGAATGGGAAGATGAAGCTATAAAAAGATTTGCTCAAAAAATAGTTGTAGAAAAGGATGAGGAAAATCATGAAAGGTTTAAAAAGATGAAAATTCATCCTTTTGAATTTCTGCAGAATATAACATTTGATGTGAGAATAAAACCAATTGATAAAAGATTTAAAAATATTAGTGGACTAGATTATGAGGAAATTGTTGAATTTTTTAAAGATGATTCTAATTTTTTGGAGGCAGGGAAAAAACTGAGTATAAAAGCAATTAAGTTTTTATTTGAAGAGTTTAAACAAATAAAAAAGAAAGTAGAGAGCTCATTATTAAATGCCATTGCTTTTAAAATGGAAATTAAAAATCAAAAACTGGATTATTTAAATATAGAATTTGAAAAGTTGGAAAAAAGTAGAATTAGAAAAGGATGGGAATGGTTAAATTTAACAATTAAAAAAATAAATAAATCTAAAATTGAAAAAGGTAAAATTGATGAAATTAGAATTGAAAAAGATAAAGAAGAGAAAAGATTTGAAATAGATGTATTCAATATATTCAAAGACGAAATATTAAAAATTGATGAGGATAAACAACTTCAAGAATGTTATGAACTAAAAAAGAAAATAAAAAGAATAATTTCTAAAAAAATTAATGGAAATGAGGACGAAATTTATAAGGAGTTTAGAGGTCGTTTGGGTGCCCAAATACTCCTTTCTGTCTATAATGCTAAAAAATTAACAAAAGACATTGCAATAAGTATGGTTTTGAGTTTGGCTGGTGCAGGTGTTATTGGCATGATATTGGACCTTCTTGTTTGGCCAGCGTTGATTTTGGCAATGGGGCATATTTGCCCTTTTCTAGTTCCTCCATTTACCGTTTTTCTCTACTCATTAACACCTCTCTTTGCGGAAACATTTGATTCTTTTGTAATCAAGCGATTTTTGAATACTCTTAAAGGAGGAAATTTTTGGCCTAAAACTATGAATCAATTTATGGAAACACTTGAAGGATCCTGGAAGGCAGGAAATATAGCTGCAGCTGGTTCAATAATGAATAATTGGGTTGACCTTCATTCTACATGGAGCACACTAGGATTAAACATTTTTACAAATCAAGTAAAATAAATTTTAATTTTATAGTTTTATTGTAATTAGGTCGCCTCGTCCACATCTGGAGCCATGGTACCACTTGAATTTGCAGAATGGGAAGAATATACGCGTGTTGCTCTTTATCATAAATATGAAACCGGATTCTTTCCAAAGCCAGATATTGAACATTTAGTTGTCAAACGACGTGAAAAGGCTAATAAAAAGAATAAAAACTTCTATCATCGATTTATCAGAAAATTGTTAAGAAAATCGCAACCTGTCACAAGTTCTGCTATTACTGAGGAAGAGAGAATAATTGCATTAAAAGAGCATGTCAAAGAAAAAGTTGTTAATTTTTAAAACTAATTTAATCTAAAATTTCAGGTAAAAGCTTCAATGGAAATAGAAAAAACTGCTGCAATGTCCGTTAATTCTATGGGAATTGGATCTTTGCTGAGCCTTGTTACCTTTCTTCCGACTTATGCTCTTGCTAAAAAGTTTGAGTCTCTTGAGATTGTTGTAAAAATTGTAACCATTTTGGTTAATACACCAACAGAGATTCTTAGCTTTGGTGTAGGAATTTTAACAGCAAACGGGATTGGAGCTGAATGGATAGAAAATTTTTTGAGTACGGACACAATGAAGAACAAACAAATGGTTCGATTGCTTATCGACCGTACACTTGAACAATTTAACGATCACCGAAAAAAATTCAGAAAAATAACAGAAGAAGAAGTTTACAAAATATTCCATCCAAAAATGGCTTTAACCTATGCTTTTGGAAAAGGAATAGTAAAATTAATGGTTTGGTCAGCGAAAAAATTTTCAAAAATTTACTGTTTATTAAATGGTCTACCATATGAAAAAACACTTTTTGAGCAAATCAATTTTAGTAATTTGGCTCTTCCCTTTATTAATGGTATTTTTTTTTAAATTTTAAATATTAAATTTAAATTGCTAGAAGAGGAAGTTGAGGATAAAGGCTTTTATCAAGCAAAACTTGATGTTATGCAGTTGGAAATGAAAGAAATGCCTGGAATGAGTGAAGAGAAATGGGAAGAATTTTATGAAGAATCATGTAACACATTTAATTTTTTTTTTTAATTTTGAGTACTTTTAGCTTCGGCATTTTATTTGCACAAGCTAACCCTTACAGAAGGACATCATTTTATGAAAACTTTACAAAGATTGTTTAAACAGAACAATGAAGTAAATTTAAACAATTTTATGAAGGAATTAAATAATTCTAAAGAAGAAATGAACAAGGCATTTACTGTTGCTATTAAAAAGGTAAAAATTGTTAAGCTGATTTAATTGTCATTTTAAGAAATTTTTTGAACTAAAAATTTTATTTTTTAATTAAAAAATTTAATTGTTAAATGAAATAACATAATTTTATTTAAATCTTTATTTTGTAAGATTCATTTGGATTTCCATAGGGGGAATATGTATTCATTTTTGATAAATAATGCCCGTATTTTTAATTTTTAAAATTTATTTTTAGCTTAAATCAAATATTCATAATTTACCGGCAGTAGAGAAAAGTATAGATGGATTTATGACAAATAATAAATTACGTAAAAATGTTTCCAAATGTTTATTTTCTACAAAAATATTCAAATTTATGGCTTTGAATATTGAAAGAGGTGACAATACGGCAGAAGAGCAAGAAGAATTTTTAAACAAACTTAAAAGTGCTTTGATAGATAGATATTATGATTCGAGGGAAAAAAGTGAGGATGAACGGGTTAATTCTATTATTAATGCTGTTAGACATTTTCGTGAAGAATGTAAATTTTTAAATACTAAAAACAATTTTGAGGAGAGGATTCAAAGATTTGTTATTCAATTTAAGGTAAATTTTCTTTTCCCCTTCAAAACTCCTCCTCAAACTTTTCTACTTTATTTTTTAAATTGAAATTAAATAAAATTCTATAAAACACTTTGAATATTCTACTTGTCAATAAAAACTAAAATTTTTAATTTTAGATAGGCTTTAAAAATTTGGAAGATCTTACAAAGTTAACTAAAGAAAAATATTTTAAAGTGGAAGAATTTCTTGTTGATAAACTCAAGATTGAGTTAAATAAAAACTTAAGAAAAGATAATGAATTCGAAACAAATTTTATGGAAAAAGCAAAAGACTTGTTTGGGTTAAGATTAAGTGTTGATAAATATTTAAATCGACTTGGAGGAAAATTACAAAAATTAGAAGAGGGTATAGAAAAATTATTGAGAAAATTAAATAAAGTAAATGTTCTTAAGGATATGTTGAAAAATATAAGTAAAGGTAATTTATAAACTTTAAGTTTAAAATAAGGCTAATTTTATTTTTTAATTTCTAAAGTTTATTTAATAGAAATTTAAAGTTACAATAGGTTAAGAGTAAGTTAATTTTTTCTATGCGTTGCTTAGTTAAAAGAATCTTTATATTTTTATCAAGTTATAATCTTATCTTTTAGCTAAAAATAAGAAAGAGGAACTTAATATGTTATATGAAATTGAGGCTTATGGAAATAACGAGAAAAATTTAAACTTTGAACAATTTAAAGAGAAAATTCAATATTTGTATGAAAATTGGGGAATGTTTTATGACGCTATAGAAGAGAAAAATGAAAAAATTAAAAATATTTTTAAAGGAAGCGAACTTCTTTTTATTGCGTATAGTTTGGCTAAACAATTTACTTTAATGTTTAATGAAGATGGAAAACCAAAAATTCGAGTATTTGAAGCGACTGAATCTTATATGTCAGAACATGCTGGAATGATAGGAAATGTTTTGGGTAAAAGAAGTGTTGATGTTGAGTAAGTTATTTTCTAATGTTTTTTTTTATTGTTGTGATTATAGAATGTTGGATGTTTGTAATGTTTTTTATTTTATTTTAGTGTCTACGTTAATATTGCAGAAAAAATTAAAATGGAAATAGTAGAAAAATGCAAGAACATAACAGTTGATGATGAAGAAGACAAAACTGAATTAATTTTAAATTGTAAAAATTATGCAGAAACTTTGTTAAATGATTGGATGGGATATGTTTCAATTGATAGAAATAATGCAATATTTGAACGACCTGAAGAATGGGCGTTAGTATTTGGTCAGACTTTTGTAAATAAAATTAATTTATGTTTTTTTAATTGTTAAAGCCTTGAAACATTTTAGAAAATTTATTAAGAAATTAAAATTTAACGAATTAAAATAATCCTTTTCAATTTTCTTTTACAGTTGATCCAATTGATGAAGACGGTTTTCGACTCGCTGACGATACCTTTATGGTTGTTGATATGAAAAAAATGCCTGGAATGGACTTAGAAAGCAGAGAATGGGCTGAATTATACACTGGAGCATGTAAAATAAATTTTTATTTTTCTAAAATTATAAATTTATAGTAGAACATTTTGATGAACACAAATTTACTTTGACTGAAACACATTGTCTTTTTAATGTATTTTTAGGAGAAAAAATGAAAAAATATTTAATTAAACAAGAAAAAATGAAAGAGGATAGTAAATTTTTGTCAATGCTAAAGGAACTTATCTCAGATGAATTGAAAAAGGTTAGGGAAATAAATTGCAAAATTAAAAAAAAAATAATTAAATATTTTTTATTTTAAGTCATATGCTTACCAAAATGAAAAAAATTTAAAAATTAATACAAACTCAATAAAAGTTACGAAAGCAGATATTCAACATTGTTCACTTGCAGTTTATTTATTAAAATTTACTATCTTACACTTTGACAAAACAGAAAAAACCTTTGAGGAAGAAACTGAATTTCTTAAAAATTTGGGGAAAAAACTTAATAATTTAAATCAGAAAATTGAGAAAGAAGACAATGAAATGGATAAAAAAGCAAAATTTATTAGAATGGTTGTTGATAATTTTGACAATTTTTGTTCTTATCGAGTACTAAAATTAGAAGAATTAGAGAAACCATTTAACAAAATTTTTGAATTTATTGGAAATGAACATCATTCTGAAACAGAAATGGAAAAAACTGGAAGAGAAAATAAAAATCATAGAATTAAACTTAAAAAAGAATTGGAAAAAACTGAAAATAAAGGAAACTTTAAAGACCATATAAATGAACTTTTTAATAAAAACTTAAATTTGGAAAAGTTTATTAAAGGCGCATATGAAGCTGTAAATCAATTTGAACAAAAATTGAATATTTTGTCTGATAATATTAAAAAAGAGGAATTTCTTTTGCTAATGTCAGAACTAAAAAATCCTAGTCAGTTTTAAATTTTTTTTAATTCCCTAGCAAATAAAAAACATAAAATAACTATAATTAATGCTAGGCTGTTTTCCAATATTAGTAGTACCGAACTGACTGACCGAAATGTCCGAGTACTTTTTGGTAATTATTTTTCATCTTTCTTTAGTGAAAGCTTCGGATAATTTAAATTTGATTTACAAATTATTTATTTTACATTAAAAGTCAAACTAACGGGAACGTATAAGATTATGTTGATGTTCGGAATTATTCGTTTATTAAAAATCCCTATCCTTAAAATTGGGATTTTAATCATGCTTAAACCTAGTTTAAATAATGAATTAATGTTTATATTCTTTAAATATTTTAAAATAAAAAATAACAAAATTTAGATGAAATCATAAATCCAAAAGGTCCAAGAGCAAATTACATCGCAAAAATTCTTCAAAAATTAGCATTTAGTGTTAAAAATTGGAGAAAACAGCAAAAAATTAATAAACTAGAAGAAAATACCATTAATAAGATACAAACAATAGATTCAAATCCTTTAAATAGAACTGCAATTTTAAACATTTTGTATTGTTCATCCATGAAATTAGATAAACTTATTAATGTTGAAGGGAAAATTGATATGGAGGAATTATTAAAAAATCAAACAAATATTAATGTACTTGAATATGCAGCAAAATTGAATAAAGTTTTAGGAAATTATCGTTTTGACAAAATGTGAATTCCTAAAAATTTATATTAAAAATTTAATAAATTACCTCTTTTAGACACTATAAAAAGATTCCTGAGATGATCAAAGAGGAACTTAAAGCTCATTGTGATAACGCAAGAGATGAATATTGCACAAAAACTACAATAGAAGATTTGGAAAAAAATTGGAAAAATTACTGTTATCTTGACAAGCAAAATACAGAATATGAACAACCTTTGTCTTGGAAACTTAATTATGGTAAAGATTTTAATTAATTAATTTATAAGAATTTTAAAGTTGATTCTTTGCAACCTGATGGATTTCATCTTGCAACATTCGAAATGATTGGAAGCAAAGATTTAAAAAATGTGCCTAAAATTCTTTCGAACAGATTGACAGAATTTATGGATAACTTGAGTAGGATTTTTATAATTTTTAAATAATTCTTTTGTTAACAGTAAAACTTAATCCACTGCATAAAATGACATACACAGAAACTCACCATCTTATAACGGCAATTAACATTGTTATAGAGGAGGAAAATGAAACTTTGCACTCAGCACTTAACAAAATAAAAATTTTTGAATTATTAGAAAATGAAATTGATGAGAAGGTAAACAAAAATTTTAATTTAAAATTTATTTTTTAAGAAAAAAGAAAATGTGAAAAAATTAGATGACAATGAAGCGACTTTAGAAAATGAAGATGATGAAAAGTCTCCTTTATTGAATAAAGTTTATAATTTAAAAGAGGATAAAGAGAAAAATGCTTCAAAATATAATTATATTGAAAAGAATATTTGGCTTAAACTTTCTTTTAAAAAATGTTACCAAACAGTATTTGCATTCGAATACTTACTCAATTTTTATGTTCATTCAATAAAGCTAAATGAAACAAAAATGCCGAGAGATGAATTGTTTAAATTCAAAAAATTTAAAAATTTTTATAGAAAAATTGTGGAAAATTGTAATATTGTAACAAAAACATTTGATGATTATGAAAATTCGGAGTCAAAAGCTACTGAAATATTCACCAAACTAAATGAAAAATATATTAACTTTATTGATGTGATTAAATCAGAAAATAAAGAAACCTTAAAGAAGGTTAATCTTTTTGCAAAAGAACTTGAAAAAGTTATAAACAATTGGGATAATTTAATAGAAATTGATCTGTTTAATGAAAATTTCATAGACAGAACGAAAAACGAGTTTAGATATGTACTTTTTGTAAAAGCCAAATTTCTTGTTTTAAATTTTCTTACAATTTTGACTAGTGAATCAAATTATGAGAAACAAAATTCTAACATAAAAGAATTTCCATTACAAGAATTAATAGAGGTTTGTTAGTTTTAAATGTTTTAAAATAACCCAAAAATAAATTAAAAAATTTTTTAAATCATTAATTTGTAATTTTTTCTCAAATTTTAGCTAACAAAAGTCAATCTAAAAGTTGAGGAAGAAGGGAAAGCCATTAAAACAATTACCCATACAACAGAAATTGAGGTTGATAAACAAGTTCAACACAAAGGGAACAATGCTCTGATGAGCAATGACCAAAAATTAGTAGAAAAATTCAGCAAATTTGGTGTTCATTTTGTTCAGTATTGTTTGGCAAAACGTTTCTTAGAAGCATTTAATCATGATGGACATGTCAGAATGGCATCTTTCACTGAAAATGAAGATAAACAAAATTATGGTCTTAAACTCTATGAAATGATGGAACGTAAAGTATTGGACCCAAAGTATTATTTTTTATTTATAAATTTCATTGAAAAATAAATAAAAGGTTGAAAAACTTTAAAGGGACATTTGGGCGCATGTTTAAAGATAATTAATTAAAAACCTATTTTCAGTCATTATTCAAAAATAAAAAACGAAATGGAAACTCAACTTTATAACGAATGCAAAAATTCAAAGGAAAATAATGAAAACTGCGTCGCATTTCTAGAAGAAATTCTCCAAAAATGGCATGGGTTTTGTTCTATTGACACTGACAAATTGGAATTTGAACGTTTTGAGGAGTTTACTACAAACATAAATTGATTCTTTGCGATTGAAAAAATATTACCTACAATTTGAAAAAAAATCCAAATCATTTGAATTCTAAATTTTTTCATTAATTACTCCCTTAAATTCCACTTGTTTACCTTTGCATTTAAACATATTTTTACTAAAACTAGAATTATTTATTTTAAATTTACCTTTGTTTGTAAAATATCACCCCAGCTCTCATTTTAAATTTTTTACTCACTTCCTTTATAAAATTCAATTATTTTAACCCCTTATCTTTTAACTTTAGTTATGTATAAATTTATACTTTTAATTCTTTCAAATTTTGTTTATACCAAGAATTTTAGAAAATTCATTTTTGAAAATATTTTTCATTTCATAATTTTTAATTTTAATTATTTATCCTTCTTGTAAGCTATGACAGTTAAAATTCCACGATCCGAAAGCTTTGATTTGACCGTATCAGGGTCAACATCACTTGGAAGGACATAAGAACGGCTTATTTCATTTTTTACTGTTTGGCTAGAATCTAAATTTTTTTATTAGGGAAAGTTAAGTTTAAAAAAGTTTAAAACCTTTTCCTTCATGCAAACAGTGAATGCTAACTTTGTTACCAGTCACTTTTACCTATAAAGATTTTTTAAAAATTAACAAAAAATTTATTAATAAAATTAATAAATTATTACACTTACCTCAACTTCCTCAGGTTTAAATTCATGCACATCCAATTCCACCTCAAAATCCGCTTTTTTAGAGCTTGGAAAGGCGCTAAAACCGACTGATTGTGGGAAGGTTGCTTTAATAAATGAATTATTCAATCTTTTATAAAATCTTAATTTAATTAAAATATATTTACCCCTAATTAAATTATTTTAAAAATTACATTCATGATGTAATGATTCTCGTTTTGCTGCTCTTATTGTCAACATTCCACGATTTGAAAGTTTTGACTCAACACTGTTTATATCAACATCATCCGGTAAACGATAAGAACGGTTCATTTCTCGGCGATTATCTAATTAAAAAGAATTTTTTAATTTTAAATTACAATTCTTACTTTGATCTTCATGTAGACAACGAACAGTCAATTCGCGTCCAAATACTTTAATCTTTAAAGAAAATGTTTGAATATTTATTTTTATATTTTACTTAATATATATTATTTTAAATAATTCACCTCAATTTCCTTCTCATCAAATCCATTGACATCTATTTCCACTTCAAAATCCCCATGCTTTTTGGGATTGCGAAATTCATCAAATAAATGAAGGGGACCTTTAAATATTTATTTTATAATTTGTTTAAATCCTTTTATCTTTAAAAAATTAAACTATTTTTAACTAAAAAAATACGTTTCCAATCGAAAAATGTATCAAATTTAACGGGAATTGTCTTCCAACTCATTAGCTTATTAAAATTGTATTAATTAAATATTTTTCTAAAATATTTATTAAAAATTAAATTTTAATTTTAAATGACAAATTAATTTAATTCTTCATAAAATAAAGGAAAAAACTAATGCGTCTAAAATTGAAAAAAAAAAAATGAACAAAACTGTTAATTAAAACCGGTCCAATAATTGTGGTTATTAACGTAAACAATGGAAACAAATTATTTAGTTTAAAAATTACTATTTGGCAGGTGAGGCAGAAATTGAATTAATCGAAGAAAAAATTGAAAAAAAAGTAATTAAGTCTTAAAATAGAAAAATTAAATGGATTTTTAAAAAATAAAAATAATTAATTAAATTAATCAAGAAAAGACTAAAATTCATTTAAATATGAATAAGTACATCTTATATTTTAAATTTAATTGCAGTGATCATTTGGTATATATCATTCAGAGATAAAAAGATTTATTCAAATACCTATTCTTTGCTTGCATCTGGTATTATAATTATTCTTTTCTTTAATTTGAACAAAAATCCCTTTAGTCGTTTTTTTTAATAATCAACAAGAATTAAGTTACTTTGGATTCTTTTAAATAGAATATTTTACTCATCAAGAAAAAGTTCAATATACTTGATATTTTCCCTTTATCTTATTAATTTTTGTTAATTTCTTTCATCTTTTTTCTCATATAATTATTTTTCTTCTTGCTTAGGGCCAATGACCATTTTTTATTTTGCTAGAAAAATAATACTTTTCCCCTTTTTTTGATAAAAATGAATCATATTTGTTTATATATACTTCCAATAAAATCAAAAATTAACATTCAAAATAATACACTCAGTTTTTATCATTTCTGTTCATAAAATTCTTAAAAATGAAAAATAATGCCTTTTTGGTAATTTCTATTTTTATTGTTTTTACAATTGTTGTCTCAAAACAAATTTCATCTTCAAGTGAATCTGAACAAGTTCACGATCATGCTAGCGATAAATTTAAAGAATGTTGTGAAGAAAAGAATGTTAGCTGTTCTGAAAGTAAAATATATCAATAAATATTTTTGTTCCCTAAGTAAGGGGATCCTTCTATTAATAAAATTTTAAAATTACTATAATCAAAAAATAAACTTTCAATTTATAGTCTGCTCATATCCACCACCCGATTTTACTATTGGAGAACAATTTTGTTTATTAAAATGCAATTCAGGTAAAATGTACATAGTTATTTTCCAAAATAACCATTTTCTTTAAAAAAAAATAATCCTTTTGAGAAAATAAATATTATTTTTTGCAGAAAAAACTTGCAGAAAGTTGTCGCCATAACGGAAAAGAACCGTTATTTTTTAATTAAAATTAAAGATTTTATTTCTTGTTATACTGGAGGTAATAATAATACAAAATGTTGTGCGGAGCATGGTGTTGTTGGCATTTATGGAATTTGTCAGGTCAAAGACCCTTTATATGCATAAATTTTATATTATTTTTAGGATTTTTGTGATGGAACTGATTATCATGATTGGGATCCTCGTTATGTTGTTTGTTAATTATTTTTATTAATAAATACTTAAGTGCTTTAATAGAAGACCTGAGCTTATATTTTTTGTTTTTGGATAGGTTTCTAATAGAGAGGGACTTAAATTAGAGAATTTATGCTATTTCTTAATTTATAATTAATTTCTACAAAGGTATGTGGTCCAGTCAAAAAAATCATTTCCAAATGCAATCGTGACTCGATAAAGAATCGCACATTTTGAGAAAAAATGATATAATGGGGTCGACCAACAGGGAAGGGTTGACCCCATATAATGTAATACAAATTTTTTGACATGTTTTGAAGTTTAATCTTTGCAATTTTAATAAAAGAAAAATATACTTATAAATTAAAAAAAAATAAATAAAATGTAAGGAAATTTTGTTTACTAGGATTTAACATAAATTGAATAATAAAAAATAATGCTGAAAGAAAAAAGAATTTTAAATAATAAACAATTTAGAAAAAATTCTAATATAGAACTCTTAAATGTATAATCTTGTTTTTTCAAATTTGCATTCACATTATACTGCAACCTTCAGGATTCTCATTAGCATTATGGGCACCATCATAAAAAGGACCAGGATTTTGTGGATAACCAGCAAATGGAGGATAAGGGTGTGGAGCTAGATTATAATAATAATCTTGATATCCATAACCTGAAACACCTTCGGGGTAATAATAAGAATATGGCATTGGAGTTTGCGGAGCACCAGAATATGGGGGTGGAGCAGAATAACCTCCACGATGTTCAGTAGCTAGAATATTACCGGAGTTGTAAGTTTGTGCATAAGGAGCATCCTGGTTTATTGGAGCTTGCGGATATCCCGAAAAAACAGGGGGTGCTGTATCACGTTGAAGATTAATATCCTAAACCAAAAATTTAATTAACTTTCATTAAATAGCCTACTCTGTTATTGGTATTCGTATTGGAGCTTGAGGCAGGTTGTTCTTCAGAATGTTCATGATCTAATTAAATTTAAAAATTAAATTAGAATAACAGTACTTTTTATTTTATTATTAAAATTAAAAAACTCACCTGACGTATCTGAAAAAGTTGAATGAGAGGTATATGGATGAGGTGTAGGAATATTTACTCCAAACTTGTGAGGTGATGGGTTTATACTATAATTAATTTATAAATTTTTATTAAAAAAAAAATTTTAATTTTTCAAAGTCCCTAACAGATTTCAAAATATTAAACTTTAAAAAGTTATATATTATTAATAATTAAATCCTACTTTTGTGACTTTTTTCCTTCGTCGATTGCATTTATAGGAGGAATGTTAGCTCTACGTCCGTTTGTACTTTGAATGACATTTTCACCATCATCTTCACTTTCATAATCAGAGTCAACCTCTGAAAAATAAATTTTTACAATATTTAAATATATTCTGTTAAACTTCTTTATAGCTAATAAACTTTTAATAAAAATTAATTTAAGAATGAATTCACCATTATCTAATTCATTTATTGATTCGTTAAAACTTTCATTTGAATCCTTAAAGGTGATGTGTTCATTATCACTTTCTTCAACTTCCTCTACCTGATCGACAGTAGAAGACATTGAAAAACTTCCTATATTATCATCCCGTATTTGTTTTTTCCTAAAATTAAATTGTTAAATTAATTAATATATTTAAAATTCATTAAAATTGAATGTAAAAAACTTGGAAATTATTACCAATTTAAATTCAAAAATTTTTTTTAAGCTATTAAAAAATAAAAATTTAAATTACTTGATTTCTTTCCTTGAAGGCGAGTTTCGAAAACTAAAAAAATGTTGAATATAATATATACAATTTTAGATACCAATGTTTTTTTCATAAAATTTAAAAATATTCTAGTTAACTCGAATTAAACAAATCTATTTTTTAAAATTAATTGAATTCAATATCCCATTTCCAAAATCTTTTTCTTACAAAGATTTTTAAACAATTCCCAATTAATGTAAAAATACCTAAGAACTCTGCTTAAACTATTCATTAGACGACGACTACTACTATTCCCACTACTACTTGTTGTACTCTCTCCTTCATCAGACTTTTCTGAAATATAATGAGGGATTTCTAAAGGATTAAAATTTGGTGGTATATCAACATGTTGAACTTTATTTATGTTTGATGAACGATTTTTTTTTTGTTAAAATCAATTGTGTAAATAAATTGTGGATTGTCTTTTTTCTAAAATAAAATTAAAAAATATAAACAGTAATAAATATAAAAAAAATAAATAATTTTTGTAAAGTAAAAAGATCACCTGAAAAATTGGATTATCTATAACAATACATTTCCTTGTTTTAATTTTCTTATATTGTAGATTTTTTGTAGTTCTTAATTGTTTATTATTTTATTTAGAAAAATATTATTTAATTTAATTACATTGAAATAATTTATAAAATTTACTTAGGGTAATTTTCACAATCAGCTTCAATTGATCTTTTACAACTAGTACAATACATAGAACCTTCTGCAATGTAAATATCTTCTTTGAACTCTCCACATATAGTGCATTTGGCTTTCTAAATAAAAATTATTAGCTGATCTTCAATTTTTTTTGAAATTAAATCATAAAATTATCTAAACTTATATCTGATGAAATCTTAACATTTAAAACTTGGGTTAAAGAACTATACATTATAATGTAAAAATGTTCCTTATCCTCTATAAAATCCTATTTCGAAACATCCCTTTTTGAATTTCTAAAATTAATAACAAATCAGTTTAGATCATTTATTCTAAAATTATACCATTTGGACACAAATATTCAAAGATGATTTCCTCTTAATTTTCGCCATCGATAAAAGTTGCTTATTTTTCCCTTTCAAACTTAAATGGAATGGGTTTCCTTTTATTTCTTCGTCAGTTAATTCCTTTTTTGTGCCTTTATACTCAATTACAGATATATAATATATTCTATCATTATGTTTTTTAGGAAAATTTTTTAGCTAAAATTTTTAAAAAATTTGCTCAATTATCCAATAAAGTAAGCAAAAAAGAAAAACCTCAAAATGTAAATATAAATCTTCTTGTTCAAATAATCCAAAATTGAATCGATGCATTTTTGTAAAATCATAGAAATTTAAATCCTCTTGTTTAGTCGATTTTGGGTAAAGTTCCCATTCTTGTGACCTATAAATAAAATTTATTAAAAATATTATATTTAAATAAAATTAGAAGGAAAGTTTAGATTTTTTATTGTTTTATTTTTAAACAAAAAATATTTTTAAAATATTATATTAATATTTTTCTAATTTTATCAAACAGAACTGAGTAATTTTTATTACATAAATTAAAAATTTAAAAATTAATTACCGTATACGACCATTAATTTCATTTTTTGAACTAATTTTTACAAAAAGTCTATATTTTTTTTTATTTCTTTCAGGCTCAACTTTGAAAATCATTTGACTTTGATTTAACTTTGTTGACTAAAAATAGAAATAAAATTAATTTATTAAAGTAATACCTGTTTTGAAACACCTTCGATTTTAAAACCGGAAGTTTTAAATGAAACTTCCCATTCGTAATTGGACGGTAAAACTTCTATATTGAAATCATAGCAACTTACATATAAAATAAACGAAAGTTGAGATAAAATAAAAATAATTGTTGTCGAGTATTTCATATTAAAATATCTAATTAATTAAATAAATTAAATTGACTTAATACATAGGTTTTTGCTTGAGAGCTTTGTAAGAATAGCAACTATTGCCAACTCAAAGATTTTGAATAAATCTAAAGTATAATTGGGCATAGCAATTTATTACTCCTATTTATAGGCATTTTTATTAATTCAATCACCCTCCCACTTACGAATGCGTAGTTGCGCATTTAATGCCAAAAGCCACTAAATCCAACATTCCTCTCTAATTCTCTAAATACTCTCTCTCTCTCTAAATCAATTCTGACGTGTGATCCCTAAAATCAAAAATCGACTTGGTAAGGAGATGAGTGTTACCGGCTTGAGGGTAGAGGCACTAAGCATATTGCCAAACTAAGCGAATGCGCCGGAAGCATTTTCCTTCTTTTAGTTTAAGATAAGAATTGAAGTCAGGGCTCGAATATGGTTTTTAATCATTTAAATTTAGCGAGACTTATTAGTAGAATTAATTAAACTGGTAAATAAATATTTAAACTTTTTAACATTTTATAATTAAATCTTTCAATAAACTTGTGTTAAAATGTGCTCCTAATAATTTAGGAATTATGGTAAAAAAATGTTTAGATAAAAAAAAAAGAAGAAGCATATATTGAAATAAACATTGAGTAGTTTACGAACATTTTCTGAAGCAAAAAAGTTTATTTAGATATTTTAGTGATCAGAATTTTGGAAAAATAGAAACATTAAAATTTAAAAAAAGTACTAAAACGCACAACCTTCATTTCTTTAATTTTTTTTTAAAGAACAAAGACCTGTTCCAATTTTTAAATTAAAAATAAACAATTTAAATAAAAAAATTTTTTACCATACCCAGATAAAAAAATTTATTAAATACAAGAATATATTTCCCATGGCAACAAGCATATAAGAAAAAAACTACCTCTCTCATTACCAGCTTTGAAAAAGAGATTTGCAAAATATTGGGGGAGACGAGCGTGAATAAAAGAGGATTTATTTTGCCTTTAAAATTTGTTTAATCAATTTTACTTCGTTTTTATTACTTAATTTTTAAATAAATGTTTAAATTTTTGACTTTTTTTCAATTTTAAAATTTAAAAAATTATATTTGGGCAATTGTACAAAGATTTTTAATTTATTCATATATTTCTCAAATTTTTAATTATTCTCAAAATGTAAATTATAATTTTTTGGTAACCCGAAACTTTCGGAACTAAAACTTAGCGACCAAAACCTTTGGATTTACATTTCTGAACAAAAACTTGTTTGTATATTTAACAAAATAATTTTTAAAAAAATTATTGAAGCATATGGCATTTAATAAATTGTTTTTTAAACTTTCATATGATTACATAATCAATTATTTACTATTGTCTTCCTCAAGAACTTTTACAGTCAAATTTTTATTTGCTTTTATGTTGTTCATAAAAAGACAGCCATATTTTATTTAAAAAATATTTCATGTTTTTAATTGATTAAAAATGGATATATCCACATCCTTGCCTTCTTTTAATTTTAAAAAATTAATAAATTTCAAAATTTTTCGTTTAAAAATATGTTTCCAAATTTTTTGAATTATTTATAGCCTTAACTTTTCAGTAAATAATCAAGCCTCAATTTTACCGTAATTTCTCTCAACTATCATCTCTAGAAGCATTTAAAAATAGTTTGTTTCGAATTCTGAGAACAAAGTTTTTAAATGACATCCAAACAAATGCAATATTCTAAAAATTTGTTAATAAATTATTGAAAAGTTGGCTCCTTGGAAAGTTAGACACGCAATTTTAATTTTAAAGTTTGGGTCAAGAAAGTTATCTCCAAACATAATAATTTTTTTTTAACACAAGAGTTCCTCTTTCCTTTATTTACTTCATATCTCCTCATTCACCTTTTACTATTCTTTTCCTTATTCATCTCACCTGACTTTTTCTCTTGCCAATTTAAAATCAGGCATGATTTCCCTATTCCAACACTATATGCCAACGCTATTTTATTGGCTTTATAGTGCACTTTTATTGTTAATTTGATTTAACTTAATCAATTAATTGTTTCATACGAAAAAATTGAAAAGGAATAATTCTAAATAAAATTTATATTAATAAAAAAAATGTCAAACAAAACATCGAATGAAACAATATTTTGTAATGATTTTAAAATTTTAAAAAAAGGCTCAACATTCCGAGCAACTTTTTTCCAACAGTAATGCAATTTATTTTTTAAATTTTAATTAAAAACTTAAGTGTTGGACGTACACAATCATTATGTTCACCGCAAAGTAATGAAAGTTTTGGATTTGAAGGAAACTTGAAAAATGAAAAAGTTGAAAATAATAAAGTTGATTTTGGAGAAGAATCAGAACCCATAATGGTAGACCTTTTAATTAATAAAAAAATAAAAAAATATTTTCAGACTAATATAAATTATACAAGAAAAATAATAACGCCTCCTCCTGGCTTTGATGATATCCAACCATTTATAACAAGAAATCAAGAAATAAATGAACAAAATTACGAAATGCCAAAAAGTTTTTCAATGGCAAAGCGCAACCTTTTATTGAAGGCACATACAACACACCAATCTGATGGAGATTTATCACAATATATAAATCCAGATTTGTTACTGTATGTTGTTTTATAAAAATTAATTAAAAATTTAATTTTATAGGGGAAGACGCTCTTCATTACTTCAAAACGATCAGATGAACAAGAAAATTCGTCAAAAAGAAGCATATAAAACGGCAATGTGTCAGGTTTATAATATTTATATTAACCTTTTATATTAAAAAAATTTTTAGGCTTGGCTTCAGGGACAAAATTGCGCATTTGGTGAACAATGCAGTTTTGCTCATGGGGAAACTGATTTACAACCGTTACCGTTAGTTAACCTTGAAAATAATCAAAATATGACAATTTATAGTGCAAATCGACAAAATCCAAAGTATAAGACACGTGTTTGTGAAAATTACACAACAACAGGAATTTGCCCTTTCGGTAATAGATGCTTTTTTATTCATCCGCAGCCTAATTCTAAGATTGAAGATGTAATTGAATACAAAGAGGTATTTAAAAATTAATGTTGTATAATAAGGAGAATATATTTTGATTTGTCTAAAATTATTAAATTATTTAGGCATTGGATCAAAGAACGCGTGAACTTGAAGGAGAAGCACTAATTCAACAGGATTTAGCTTCAATAAAAAATCAAATAACAAGGAAATCAACTAATAAAAAATCGAAGCGGTTTAGAAAGCTGGAAAGTTGTGGAAATGTATGTTAATAAGATTTTTTAAAAATCAAGACTGTTTAAATATTAATTATTGGAGGAAGCGGGTAAACATTGGGGAGAAGCGTTGAAATGATTATAAAACCTTTCTAACATTTTCTGCTTCCACTAATATATTTCTAATAGTTTTTCACTCAATTCCAACTTCAACAACAAGCACAACTTCAACAGCAAATTCAAATTGAAAGTCAAGCAATAATAACAGCCACAGTACTAGCACAAACGGCAAAAACATTGGAAACTAAAGCTATAGAACTTGAAATTCAAAAACAACAAATACAACAGCAACAACAATTAAATAATTACGAGAATGTTCAGACTAATTCCTCGGCAAATTCGAATTTTGGTTTTTTTTCGAAAGGAATGCCAAATCGTTTTGCAGGTAAAATAACAATGATTTCTTTGATCCTTTTCCCAATTTTTTTTTTACTTTACAGCTTTAAAAAATTCTTCAATGACTGGATCAATGCCACTAATTTATTCGTCAAATAGTAACTTATACAAACACCCTAATAGCATTGTAAATTGAACTTTTATTTAAATTAAACATTTTAATAGGAAAGAAGATCTAAAGCTGTTGATTCTGCAATACTTTTTTCAAACTCCAAACATCAATTTCTACAAAATGAAGAAATTTCTAAAGGATATGATGAGCCTACTTTGAGCGACCATGATTCATCTGGTTATTTTTCAATCAAAACTTTTAATACAATAACTCTTTTAGGTCCACATACACCTCCAAACTTTTACCAAAATCCCGTCGTTGTACCAAAATGCTGTCGTGGCAATCAATGGGGTTCATTAACTTCTTCGCATAACAAAAAGCATGAAAGTACTTTTTGGTCTATTGACTCTCCAAGGATGAAGAATAATCACCAAAACCAAGTCCTGCCCTCATTTAGTTTGTTTGGGCCAGAAAATTTTAATAATAGTTTTAATGAAAGTGGCGAAGATTTGTTAAATATTAGTTCAAAAAATGTATTAAGTGGAAGTTATTATAGTACTAGTAGTTGTAGTGGAAAAAGATCTCCTATTATGGGTGAATTTATGAGCAGTTTGTTGTCAGGTAGACGTTCATCACACACTCCCCTTTTAATGGATGAAAGTGGGGAAGAATGTGCACAAGCAATGCTAAATATGTTATTAGAACCTGGAAATATTCGAAAGATTTCTTTAACTAGAGCTAATCGTTCGGCGGAAGTTTTATCGACATCTAAAGGTGCGAATTATTATTAGGGGTATTTGAATAGATTAAGTAAAGTTAAGTTGAATAAAATTTTGAGTTTTAGAAAATACTGGGGAATTGTCAGCAATTGGTACGGAGAAAAAATCTTTGACCTTGTTAAAATTATTGTCACCATCCTCGAATAATTGGGAAGGATGTGCGCGTTCAACTGGTGCATTAGATGAACAATTTGAGTCAACTTTTATTGAACAATTCGGACCGCCTCCTGGTTTTGAAAGGGAAAACGTAATGGTTATAGGAGGAGAAAAATGGAATAAAGAAATTGAAAATAAATTCCAAATGTCAATTAAACACGAAATTTCGATTAAAAATGAAATTTCAAAAAATGACGATGAAAGGTCATTTGTAAATAAAAACCAAATTGTACAAGAAAATTGTTTTTTGGGGAGAAATACGATAGAAGATATAAGAAAAACAATAAAATCTGAGGTATTTAGAAATGAAGAGAAAAACATCTTTTTAATTTTAATTTTTAATTTTTTGTTTAAAAAAACTATCTAAAATATTTATTAATAATTTTAGACAACAACAGATATTAAATTCAATAAAGCAATGATTTCAAAATTTGCTGATGATCATGATTGTTCTTCTTTAGATAATTCTACTTTGTATGGAAGTTCTTTACCAACAACAAAATCTTTATTAAATTCTGCAATTGACAGTTCACTTCTAACACAAATGACCTCTAATAAAGGCTCACTTGGAACAAATCTTGAAAAAATTTGGACGTCAAGGTCTTACAAATTTAAATTAAAATGAAAAAATAATTTTTTCATTTTTCAGCTTGCCAGAAATTGATCAAAATTCTAATGACAATAATGAGAAAACTGAAAAGATTGAAAACGAAGAAAAAGTTGAAAATGAAATTAATTCAATTAATATTAATGAATCTAAAGAAGAACTTGAGGGAAGCATTAGAGCATTATTTTATTCCGATATTGTAAAAAAGACTAAGAAACATGAGCAATTAAATGAAATTGTAGGACAACAAATAGAAATTATTGGAATACCCTATTTAAATAATAATAATAATCATTTAAATAAACCTGGTGAACAAACTTGGGCTATGCGTGCTATTAAAAAGGTTTCAAAATATATTTATTTTTAAATTTAATTTTCTAATTTTAGTCCTGTCTTGGTAACAAATTTAGTTCTTCCCCTTCTCTATCTCCTTCAACTTCACTTAATAGTGGTGAACAAAATGCTCACAACACTGAATAAATATCTTTTTTTTTGCACTGTAAATTCTTTAATAAATTATAACTTGAAAACAATTTTGTATTATTTAATTGATATTAGGAGGATCGAATTAAAGAATTTATGGTTTGAGAGGTTGGTTTAACTTCTCTTAATTTTATTGTGTATTTCCTAATTTCTGAGCTAACACAATTAGAACACATTTTCTTTTCTCATTCTGAAAATTGTTTATTTTAAATTTAACATTTTTGGCAAACAATTTTTATTAATTAATTTAAGGATGCTCGAGAATCACTTTTTACCGTAAAGACTAAAATCGGGAATATTCTCGAGATTCCAAACCTGAGCATCTCGAGTATCCCTATTATTCATTAAAATCATAAATTTATCCAAAACGCATTCCTCATTTATTCTTAACAAATTGGATATTCTAATCATACATTTTTATTATGGTGTTTATTTTATTGTAATATTTCTTCTAAAAAATGTAAGATAAATTGAAGGTTATTTCTTAAAATTTTATTTGGCTTCTAATTATTGGCCTTTTTTGCGGGAGTACAGTTGTAACAGGAATGTTTGTAACTAAACTATTATCAGGATATATTGCAGGCAATTTTTTAAAAAACTTTTTTAGCCAAGGAAATTCTTTATTCAATGCTTTACGATATTCTGAGCTTTAATTTAGAAAAGTATTATTCATATATTCTTTTTTTTTACCTGCACAAATACAGTATTGGGGCATTGATTGCACCTGATACTGTTATAAATTGGGAAAACAAACGGAAATATAGAAATGACATTTCCGGATCATTTGTTAATAAAGGAATTATTAAATTGGCAGCAAATAGTCCTATCAGGTATAAAAACACAATGTTGCTTATTATTATTATTAGCGATTTATAAATTCTTTTTGTTTGGATACGTTGAAAATCTGAATCTCCGCTTTTCCATACTTAAATAAATTATTTAAAATAAAAATAATTTTTTTATGAAGGATCTTTTCACCAATCTCCGTATTCTTAGATCCATTGCTTTTACTTAACTAATATGAAAATTTACAACATACGCTTGATTAAAATGCCAATTAAAACGTAATTGCAAACAGTAACAACCATAATCGCTATTGCGACCCAAAGAGAAAAAGTTAGAATATCACCTCCAAACTGTTCGGGTGTATTGCAATAGACTTTGCTTTAAAATTTAAAAATAATTAAAAGAAACAATATTCTCACATGTCTGGATTGTTTAAAACATATTTAAAGCCGAAAAGCATAATTATAACAGAATAAGATAGGGAAAATGCATTTAATACAGTAACATATTTGATTGCTCCTTTACTTAATACAAAGCGATAACTGAAAATGTCAATTTTAACATTAAGATTATTTCCTATATGGTTATTAAAAGATCTTTTTGACTGATTAATATTATTTTGCCCAATAAATTAATTAATTAACATAAAAAAACTTTAAGCTTACAAAATTGGAAAAAGTAGAGAAATAATGCGATCAACACTAATAAATGGCATGTTAAAATAAGAAATAATTGCTGACATAACATTTTGCCAACTAGTCGCAAAAGAACAATAAGTTATCGGAATTTTTGTATGCATTATAACCAATATTGTAGGCAAAAAAGTTCCAGACTCAAGAATTGCATCACAAAAACAATTAATTGCAAGAAGAAGTCCATAACTTGTTTGTAGATTAATGTATGTTTTTCAATAAAATAATGTTTTATAAACATACTTATGTTTAAAAGTAACCCAAACAATTGTTGAATTAAAAATAATACCAACAATTGAAATTGTCTGTTGAATAAGTATTATTAGAAGATCATGACCATAATTGTCCATTTTTAAATATATTTAAGGTAAAGAATTTTATAAAATTAAAACATTAAACAAGATAAAGAAATTAATAATTAGGATAATATAACACCGGATATTTGTAACAATTATTAATTATTATTATATTTAAGTAAATAGACAACGTATTATTCTTTATGTTTATACATATTAACATTATTTAAATTAATTACTTTCTTTACTATTAAAATTTTTTGGTACAATAAACCTTATTTATCTTTAAAAAAGTGGAGGCAATACAATTCGTCAAAATGTAACAAAAAGGTTTAATTTTTATCTTATATTTAATTTTGTTTCTTAAATTATTTAAGAAAAAAAATGTTAAAAATTAATTATACACTAATTTTTAATGCTAAAAATATTAAATATACATAATTGAAAAAATTGACTTAAATAAAAAAAAATTATTAATCATAAAATATAGTTTAAAATTTTAATAAAAATCCAATGTTTCTGGAATTTCAGGAAAGTTCGAAAAATCTTCACATAAATCAATCATGAAAAACTCCATAAATTCAATAGCTAACAGTTCAATTTTTTGCAATGCTGATGTTTTAGAAAATAATCCTCCTATTGTACCCTGTATTGCTATTTCATTACCTGGCCCTAAATACATTAATATATTAGCAGCTGAATTTTTCAACCATTCCCCATAGGCTATAATTCGAATATACTTATTGTCGTCACTTCTCTAGAAAAATAAACTTATTTTTATTTTTTTAAAGATTAACCGTTTTTTCGAATTTATTATACAATTTATCCACCAAAGTTGAAGCAAAAATAAAAAGACGGCTTAAAATACATAAAGCCTGCTCTTCTTCACTTAACAGCCATTTGTCCTGAGGCATCTTAAGCGGGTTTTTATCGCATTGAAGATCAATTAGATTAGGTAATTTTGATGAGATAATATTCATTTTCTTTTAAAATAAATTTTATTTTAACAATTTTTTAAAATTTACCAAATGATCTTTAGCACCAAAGTCCATACAGCGAAAGAAATCTAAAGCTGACTGTTTTTCTTTGTCAAGAATTGTTCCAGAAGGGCAATTGCTTGAATAAGTTAACCTTCCATTTATTGTAAAGAATGTTGATAAATTAAATTCTTTGTTGATTCCTAACTAAAAAATTATTTTTTTATCTAATAAATCAAGAAATTGCCAGTGTTTAATAAGAAAGATTTCTCTTATAAAAATTTAAAAATTAAAATTAATTAACTTAAGCAATTGTTTCCACTTTTTTTTATTAAATGATCCATTAGTTTTTAATTTTTTATCATAATAAACTTTATATTTTCTATAATGATTGTTACTGTTCCCATCTTTAATCCGAATTTCATAATTTGTGTATTTATTAATTTCATAAATTTTTGTTACAATTTCTGAAAGTTCTTCTTCTATTATAACTAAATATTATTTTATTATTAAAAGAGAATTTTTTTAATTTTTTATTTAGTCAATAAAATAAAAATCACAAAAATATTGGTCCTCAAAAGTATCTTTTGTTTTTTGGCGTTTTAACGAAGGCTCTGGAATATTTTCTGAGCCTTTTATTTTAATTCCTTTAACATTTTCAGATTCATCCATACATTCAATAACATTAAAGGAAAAATATAAAAATAAAAATGTTGTAAAAGCAGTATTGTACATTTCGAATATAAATGAATGTTTTGATTAAAGAAGTAAAATATGTTGTTGTTTTTCACAACATAAAAATTAACCAATTTTTTAAATGTCTTTAAACCTTAAGTGGATAGACTACCAGCCAGTGTTCCGAATTTTTCAATTTGCTCGTACTCGTACTCGTACTCGTACTTCGTACCGACACTTTTTTTGCCTCGTACTCGTACTCGTACTTAGTAGTACGAGTACGAGTACGAATTTTGGTACGAGCGTCGGAACACTACTACCAACATTAAGGTTTTATTTATTTTAAAGAAAAATAAAAGTGCGTGACACATTTAAAGTGTACAATATTTATAATGTGAATGCTTTAATGATTAACCGACAACATTACAGTGCATGAGGTAATGCACTTTTGATTTATAAAAAATAAAAATATTTAATTTGAGTCTAATAAAAGTTTCTCGATTAATTATTCGCTATGTTGCACACTCCGCAGTGCTCTTAACTACATCTTTTCTTAAACGACAAATCATCAAAATACAAGAATAAATATTGCAAAATATAATTATTGTTAAATTAATTATTATCAAGTAAATGGCATACGAGAATTACTTGGTTCGAGATGTTAAAAAGTGCTGTCGTAAATTAATAAAAATAAAGAAATAGCATTCTTTTTCACCGGAGAATGCTAAGCCTGAACTTGCAAATCTTCAGGTCAGATCCCATTAATTCGAGAGATATACTTTATAGTTCATCGGCTGTTAAATAATGTCACGAAAATTAAAAATTTTAGTAATTATTCTAGATACTTTGGAAACTTTATTTTTTTATTCTAAAAATAAAAATAATTGTTCGAAATTAAATTAAAATATATAATATTTAATAATTAATAATTATAACATTTAATTAAAATAATCTATGTTCTAAAAAATCAGTCCATTCAATAATGACAACTTTGCCATTTAACAATAAAAGCCCAAAGAAATCCGACAAGTATTGCAATTACAATCAATTCGGCTATTATTATACCAACGAAACATTTGCAAGAACAGGTTATACGATCCTCTGCACATAAACATAAAAATCTTCTATTATTTGGCCAATAACGTTTAAAACGACGAAGTGGAAACGGGGATTTATTAACAACTTAAAAAGGATTTTTTAAATAAATTTAACGTTAAAAAAAAATTTTTTACCTTTAGCCATAGAATTGTTTTCATTTTTACAACAACAACAATCTAAATGTTTTACAATTTTATTCCATTCAGAATTAAAGGCTAATGTTTTCCACAAGGAAAAAACAAAACTTATATTTCCAAACAAATTTAATCCTTTTTCTTGTGAAATTTCTTTTATTAATTCATTTAGAATATTTAAAATTTTATTAGGTCCTTGTTTAAATAATTCATCAAAATCAAGGATTTTAGCATTTTTTAACGATAAAATTAATTCTATTGGACTTTTTGATTCAACAAAGTTTAAATACATTTTTAAAGCAATTTGTTGAACAGAATGAGGATTCTTTGCATTAAAAACATTTTCAAGTTGTAAATTGTTTAAATTAGTTAATTCAATTTGTTTCATAATTTTCTTTCCTTGTTTAGACAATTCTTTAATATTTCCTATTAATTCAAAATTTTCTCCGTCTTCACATTTTTCCATTTTTTCTTGAAGTAAATTTAATTTATCATTTAATTTGTTTAATTTTACTAAATCAACAAGTTTAGTAATTTCACATTGAATATTCTTTTTTTCAATTTTGTCATCAATTTCATTAGATTTATTAAAATATACAAAATTAGAAAGCAATATAGAAAATAGAATAATTTTTTTCATTAATTTTTTGAAGCTTTACGAGTTTATGCTTTTACTTTTCTAGGTTAGTAAATAATTAAAGATTTTAAAATTTAAAAAAACGAAAGCAAATGAAATTAAAAAGATATTTTATTTACGAAATTAAATTAAAATAGTTTAATAAAAAAAAGTTTATTTAAAAGCTTTAAATAATCTTAAAAGTGCATTAATGTGAGAATATTATTTAAGTATGTAGTGTGGTATTGTCTTAATTTGCTTACTATAAAATAATTAAAAGTACAATAAATCTTAAGATGATTTGTTTTGTACTTTGCAGTGCCAGGAGTAAATAAAAGTTTAATATTTTTATTTTGAAAAATAAAATTTAAAGAATATTTACTTCAATTTTATGCTTTAAGAGCTTTATAAAGAGCAATAGCTATTGAATACAATTTTACTAAAATTTTCCATAAAATTATTGCTGTTAGAAAAGTTATTGTTGTAAACATAAATAACCAAATTATTTCCTTACAACTAAAATTAATGTAAAATACAGGTTTTATAGACTGATTGTTGTTAGTTTCAGGGACTGGAAATTGGCGTTGGTCTTTTCGAATTATTGAAACTAATATTAAAAATCTAATTTTATTTTAACAAAAACCTTCAGGTATTTGTTTAAAATTAATAGGTCTCAATTTATACATTGCTTGTAATGTTTTTGTTTCAAATAATGCATCAGCTTTAATTGTATTGCTAATATGAATAAGTGATTCATACATCTTTTATGTTGAAAACTTAAGTGATTAATTTTGTTAAGGTTTACCGACTGAAATGTAAATAAATAGGCAAGTAGAGAAAAGAATGATAACATCAAAGGCATCTATTAATAGAACTTCCCATGTAGTACATAATAAAAGAGAATAAATTAAAAAATATTAAAAATGTTTATTAGAAAAATATTTATGGAAAAATGGTGATTTATGCATAATTATTCAAATTGAAGATATTATTAAAGGTAACATAAGAATTGTTTGTCGCAACACTTCAAAAAATTAAAGTAACTCTGTGAAAAATTCCAAGCCTTTGTTATGTAAGGAAAAAAACTTTTTTTATTTATCGTGTAAAAAAGAAAATCTAAATAAGTAAAAACTCAAAAATATTAGACCCGGGCTGGACAGGGTTGTTGTGCCTTAATAAATCATTTATTAAATAAATAAAATTTTTGAATTTTTAAATTCATTAAATTATTAATGCAGACAATGAAAAATAATGGAAAGAATTAGTTTCAGCTTTAGTTATTTTTAACATATTCTAATAATTATTATATTTCAAATCCAATAGATAAATTGCAACTAAGACTCTAATTAGACTAAAAAGAATTACGCACTTTTACTGTCAGACGCAATTTCATAATTAGCACATTAACGTGAATGAAGGTGAGTAAATGCCAGACCAATACACATTACTCAAAATTTATTGACTTCTTTTTTCAAAATTAAATTTTATTTTATTTATATTGCTTTTTGAATAATTTGAGAAACATTTGCCTAAGAAATGAAAATTTATTTATTTTTAATTATTGTGGCCAACTTCTTTGAGTTAGTTTTAAATACTGGAAATTTTTACGAAACTTTAAATGTTGCAAATAATGCAACAATTAAGGAGATTAAAAGTTCTTATAAAAAATTAGCCTTAAAATTTCATCCAGACAAAAATAACGACCCAAAATCTAAAGAAATTTTTCAAGAAATAAATCTTGCTTATCATACGCTTAATGATGAAGTAAAGAGAAAAGACTATGATCTTAAATTAAAAAATAAAAAATCAATGAAAACTTATTATAGAAAAAGGAAAAATTATTCAAACGAAGGTACTTCAAGTCAACCTAATGCAGAAGCTAACGGTAATTTCTTTCTTAAAGGGTTTTACAAGACTTAAGTTTAAGAGTACTGTAGAAGGAGAATAATCTATTAAATAATTTTTCTATTTTTATAAATCATTTAACCTAACTTAATAACCGGATGTATATTTTAAAAATTTATAACGTTAAAGATATTTTCTCTATCAAATCTATTTATTCCCCCTAATAAATCTTTTCCACCTTTTATTGTACTTATAAACTGAAAGATTTAAAATTTTATTTTAGCAAGTACTAGCCATCAAAATTTGATACCGATTTATTTTTATTGTATTTTATGTGAATTTGTATTAAATATTTATCATGACGGAATTGACCTCTTTCAAAAAGGAAATTTACTTGCTAACAGAATCAATAAAATTTGGATTAATGGAGGATCAAATAAATTAGAAATTTATGGAAATAATTTAAACATTCATCAAGTTATTTTTGGTTTTTCTATTCAAACAAATTCGGTTATAATTAATATTTTTGGTGCAGACAATAAATTACGTAGAAATGATTCAAATTTTTTTAATCTTCCTCATTCAGAAACTCAAACAAATAATAAAACTATTGAAGCTGTAATAAATGGCCATTCTAATACATTTAAGGTAAAAAGTAAAAAAGTTTTTACAAGAATAAATTTTAGATATATGTTGAATATACAAAAAAATTTAATTCTTCAAATGCTATTGAAATAAATGAAGGTAATAACAACATTGAACTTTACGGCAGAAATATAAAATTAGAAAATAATAATTTAAAAATTACTAAGGAATTTATTAGTTTTACTGAAGCTTTTACTGAAGTAAATAAAAATAGTAAAAATGATTCAAAAGAAAAAGCGGATTTTAATTTTGGGGAAAGAAATAATGGAGGTTTTAATTTTGGAGGAGACGCGTATCAAAACTTTAATTTTGGAAATCCATCTCAAGCTCAAACTTGGAATTTTGGAGAAACATCAAATGCAAGTTCTTTTAAAACATTTAATTTTTTTCCTGAAGAACCTAGCAACTTTGGAGGTAATAGAGATTAAAATACAAAATAAGAATCATAAATATTGATATTTTTTGAAAAATATACAAAAATTGATTCATGTTTTTATTTAATTTATTGATTATTAAAATTGAATAAAATGTTCACATGAATGCAAAATTCGATTAATAAAATTATTTATTTAAAAAAAAATATTTCTTATCTAAAATTAACGTTTAAAGAGTTTAAAGTATGTATTAAAAACAACACCATCCCTGTTTTCCTTTGGCCAACAGAGCTTCAAGTTTAATAAGTTCTTTAACATGTTCATCTTCTCGTTCTTGAAGTCTCCTTTTATTTAAAAAAAATTAATTTTTAAAATTTAAAATAGAATAACATTGCTATTGTTTCCATGCAATCTTTTATTCCTTGGCCAGTAAATGCACTCGTCTCAAAAAACATTAAACCAAATTCCTTAATTAACAATTTTCTGTTAATTATCTTTAAGACAAACATCGGCCAAATCTTTTCCGTGTCGAAAAGTAATAGTTCTTGATTGTTCATTTGGATACAAATCTACTTTGTTACCAACTAGGCAAAGAATACAACCATCATCTACACCATTACGTACAGATTCAATCCAATTACGTACATTAACAAAGGATGTTTCCTGAATTAAATATGCAATTTCTTCAGAAATTTTTTTGTAAATCAAAAAAAATTACAGAAGTCACGTCATACATAAGAATAACTCCATCAGCCTTACGAAAATATTGTTTAGTAATTGAACGGAATCTGTTTAGAAAAATTACTGTAAAAAGGATAAGTAAACCATTCTCTATTAAATTTAAAAATATAAAAACCGTTCCTGTCCAGCAGTATCCCATAATTGGAGGGCTACAATTCGATCATCTAAAGTCATTGTTTTAACAGTAAAATCGACACCTATATAACCAATTTTTATTATAAAAATAAATTAAAATAACCGATTGTAGCACTAAACAAAGGCTTGAAACGATTATAACAAAATCTAAAAATGCCTAAGGTAAAAATATTTTTAGTAAATACCTGTGTAATACACAAGTCTTTCCAACAGCTGAATCGCCAACTAAAACAATTTTAAAAATTCTTTCAGGACAATAAGGATCCTATAAATAGAATATATTCTATATCGTTAAAATAATGCATTGATTTAAAAGAACATTAATTAAATGAAAAAGTTTAATTTTTAAATCTTTAAACTTACCAATTGGCCTCGAGAATTTTGACTATTAAGAAGCTGAAAAATTTTATATTTTAATTATTTTATCAAATTTTACTAAATTTCCACAAAATGAACGCCTATCAAAATTTGCACGATCATTTTCATAAATTGGTGTTGGCTCAGAACATGTTGAATCTATCGTAGTAGTTGTATTTGTTTCTTCGCTTAGAATTACTTGAGCACGTAACTTAAGTAATATTTAAACTATTAAATTTATTTAAAAAATTACTCCATTTATGCTTTCACAATTTTGAGTGTTTTTAACAGCTAAGGGTGTGCAAGAGAGAAAATCATCAAAATTGGATATTGTTGTGTTTGTATTGACATTATATGAAGGCGAATAACCTTAAAACTTGAATTATTATTTAACCAGAAAAGAAAACAAAGTTTATATTTAATACTTTTATTTATAAAGCTAAAAGGTGCTGGTGCTTCAAAAGGTGAAGCCAATCCTCCTCCCCCGCATTCATCATTAGGATCATTCTCTATTGCAATTGTCAATCGGCTCTTACTAGTTGGCGAAACCATTTTTGGGCTCTAAAATTTTAATTAAAATATTATAACTAAATATTTACCTTTTCTTCATCATAACTTAAAGGTATTGTTCTAAATTCACAAATTTCATTCTGCATTGGTTTTATTAATTATACTGGTGGCAGTTAAAACGTCCGTGTTATGAATTAATTTATTTTAAACAGTAATTTAAAATGGTTTAACAATTTTAACTAATATGTATGTATAGATTGAAAATTTTTTTTCTACATTCGTTCGTCCATAAACGCTAAATAAATTTTTTATAATTAGTAAGCTGAATGCTTTTTTTTTTTATTTACCTCTACTCTCTTTAATAAATTATTTCATTTAGCTTTATAGAAGTTTTCAGTGAAATATTGTTTAAAAAGAGTTTTGCTTTAAAGTAAGATATTATGAAGCAAAGATTTTCGTTTAGGGTTAGGCTAGGAAGAATGATTAAATTTTATAAATCAGTACAATAAATAATCAAATTACTCTTTTAGATTTAAATTTTAACAGCATATATTATATCTTCTATTTATTGCTAAACATCAAGCATTTTGTATTTTTTGCTTCTTCCATTTTATGCAGCTGGGAAAACAATTTATACTACCATTTATAAATTATTGCACTTTGGAAAATGAAAAAAAAAAATTATTTAAGTTGAAAAAATTGATTTAAAATAGTTTACTTACGTAATGTTTTAGCAAATATCTGCTGGATTTAATTCAAAATTAATTAAATAATTATTTCAATGGAAATAATTCTTTGGCTAAAATAAAGGAGAGTCTGGAGCTCTTTCAAAATATTTTGTATAAAAAGTTAACATAAATAATTTGCTAATTTTGTCCTTTATGATAAACTTCATATCGCTAGGTCAGAGACTAGACATTAATTAAACAGTAATATTTTTGTAAAATAAAATTATTTTTGTAAAAAAGGCGCTACATTAAAGAAAGTGCAGTGCACTGTCTAATAACAGTTTGACCTATAACAGTAATATTAAATCAAAGTTGTATATAAGCAAGGAATTTTCATAAACTTTAAACTTTATTAAACCTTCTTTACTAATTAACACATATTAAAATTTAAATAATGTTCAATAAATATTACATTTTTTTCATCCTAACAATTTTCAGTACAAAAACTGAAGCAACTAATAAAAATTTTGATTTTCGTATAGAACCAACAATTAATACATCAACTGGGGTAATTCCATATAGAGAACAATCAAATGCAACATTTGGTGTTCATATGAAATGCAAAAAAAGTGATGATACTTACTTACATTTTGGTAACAAAAAGAAAATTTATGATCTTGAAGCAAAAAAAGACCAAAAGCTTCAAATGCCTGCTAGATGCAAATTTAATGGGGGATTAATTAGAATATATATTTCACATATTCTTTTAGATAGAATATATACAGATGGGCCTGATTACAATAACTGGGTAAATTTTTATTTAACTAAAATTAAAATTTGTTTCTAAAGCCAAACATTGATGTTGAGATAGATAATACAATGACACTTCAAGGGAATGAGCCAAAGATTGTACTGACATATGAATTTACTGAAAATCTTGATCCTTTTCTAGGAATTGAAAATTAAATAAAGTAATAAAAATGTTGATAAAGTAATTATTAGATTATTAAATAGTTCCTCCTTTAATTAATAACTAAATTAAATATTGTATGTATTTTTCTGTATTTTAAAGAAATTTTCAAAATTAACCTTCCTTTACAATTTATATACTTTTTCATTTAATTTAACTAAAAGCTAATCAATCATTCAATTAATAAAGGTTACTAAAAAAGATTTTTAAATGCATAAATTGTATTATTTTAAGCTTTCACGTGTCTAGCCCCAAAGAACTACATATTTATTCTTTATTCTTTTTTAAAATGACAATAGTAGTATATAAATTTTTCTTTTTTAATTTTTATTTTTTTTTATATCACATTCCAAGCTTTATTTAATTAAATAAATTCTAGAGTGGCAAGTGAAAAAATTTGAAAGAAATCCTATTTTTAATTTGTTGTTTATTCGCCAATTTTAAATAGAGGAAGCAATTGCTTTTACTTTATACTTTGTATCAATCATTCCGCTCTATTCATTCATTGACAAATACACAAATAAGACCCCCAAGGGGAATTTATTTAGTTAAAGGAATGTCCATATGTAAAGCTCAATCTGCTACTATTTTTAGAGGCTAAAAATACCATTACCTTTTTTATTTTTAAAACAAAAGAAAATGCCAGAAGACTAAGGTGGCAACATATGTACACACACAATGCACGCTATAAATAATTTTACTTTATTAAAAATGTTTAAATAAAATTTATATACCTGCGGATAATATTTGCGGATAATTAGGAAATATAAATTTAATGTTTTCATTAATATTTTACACATATCATTATTTTTAAATTGAAAATAAAAATTAATAATTTTAATTTTTTTGTCGTTTTGATAATGAAATTTTTATTGCCAGACAATTTTTCGTAAAATTTTTGTCCGCAAAATTGCCCAATTTTTCAATATTTAAGCAAAAAAGCGTCTAAGTAAGCATTGGTGCTAATTGTTAATTAGTGAAAAGAAAAAGAAGGATGAATAAAAATAAAAAGTATGTTTTGTTAATCGACAAATACCAATTTCCTATATTTAAATTTCTCAAATTAAAAATAAAAATACATTAAAATAGGATTTTTTTCAATAAGGAAGTATTCTAAAGTTAACAAATTGTGTTATCTTAGGACCCAGATGTTTTAAAAAACTTTAATTAAATATAAAAGTTTAAAAAAATCGTCAAAGCAATTTTAATTAACCTTTCTAAATTGAGAATTTTTAAAATAAAACTAATTCTATATTTTAAGATATAAATTATTTAAAAGATTGCTCCATTTATCATCATTAGACTTTATTTGGATTAATATTTTATTTCTTGTACGTTTTCTTTAGTCAAATATTTTTTTTCAATATTCTGACTTTTTCCTTTTATTCATAACTTCCTCTTATTTTTCCCCTCACTCAAAAAAAAAATTTAAATATATGCTTTCTTCCTTTTTCTATTTCCCTTTCAGCCTTCCCTTTTCTTCTTCCACCCCAGCATGCTAATTTAAATCTAAAGGCTTTACTTATTTCAGTGATAAAATTACGCTTTATTACCTCACCCATTTCTAATTTAGTTAGATTTTTAAAAATTATTTTAATACTTCTCATTGCCAACTTTTTTTTTAAAATTATTTTTGGAAAGTAGATGTTAAATTGAATTTTAAATAAATCTAGTAAAGTACAAATTTGTCAAATTCTTTCCTCATTCAATTAATTAAATTTAATATACAAAACAATATTAGAATATAATAATTTTCATTTAACTTTTGAATAATTTACTTTATAAATTTTTTGTTTTTTTTAAGATTTATTTATTAATTACTTACGTAAATATTAAATTAAAAGACTTTTTTATTTTATTTAAATGCTGTTATTAACTTGAAATTTAATTATACCTTCAATTATTTGTCTTTAAACAATTAATTTTAATTATTCAAAATTTTTAATGTTTAAATGAACATTTTAAATATTCAAACACTCAAAAATTTTACTAAAAAATCAACTGAAACAAGTTTTGACTTTTTTGACATAAACCATATTTCATTTGTCACTACTTTGATGAATGGTGAAGCAATGAATTATTTGGAAGAAAATAGTACTAATGGAAATACCGCAATTAAAGAAAATAATGGAGAATTGATTCAAGAACCTCCAATTACTAATGTATGTATATCTTCAAAGTATTTTCTAATAAAATCCTAATTATTTAAGGATTGTGTTTTCCTTCCAACAACAGAAAATTTCTTAATGATCTTCACTTTTTCAATGATTTTTTGCCTCTCAGTTATTGGAAATTCGATTGTTATTGTTGTAATTTTGCAGGTATTTAATCTTTTATTATTAACATTGACTCAATTTTCTTAAGCAAAAATCTATGCATTCTGTTACAAATTTATATTTACTGAATTTGGCCTTAAGTGATTTACTTTTGAGTGTAGTTTGTAAGTAGATTTTATGTTAATTTATTTTAAATCCAGGCATGCCACCAACATTAGTCAGTTCATTAGTATATTGCTGGGTGTTTGGTGACTTGCTTTGTAAACTTTTGGCTTATTTACAACGTAAAAAAGATTAATTTTCAAAATATTATGTTTTTTAGCTGTCGTGGTTACAGCTTCCGCCTATACACTTGCAGCAATAGCTTTGGAACGATATTATGCAATTTGCCGTCCATTACAATCCAGAATATGGCATACTCGCACTCATGCAAAATTTATGATAAGCCTTGTTTGGTCAGTAATAGTAATACAAACTCTTTTAAAAACATCTACAACTCAATTAAAATTATAACAAAATCTGCCAAAAATATCTAAAAAATCATTTTCACAAATATGGAAAAACTTTATAATTAGTAAAACATTAATAAAAGCATAAGGAAACAAAAGAAAATTATCAGAAAAATCATTCAAAAAACATTAATTTAAAGGTTAGCTTCAATAATTGTCAATTTATTCATGCTATTTATGTACGAAGAAAGAAAATTTAATACAAATGGCCTTAATTGCTCTCCAAAATTTAAACCTTTAATTCACTTCAGTTATCAGGTTTTTAGATTTATTTAATCTTAAAAATATAATTAAATAGATTTACATGACTGTTATGCTTTTGGTTATTCCATTAGTTACTATGACTGTTCTGTGAGTTTTAAAAATTATTAAAATTTTTTTTTTTTTGAAATTTTTTATATTTTTTCTGTTTGGGAATAATTTATTTTTTTCAGTTATGGGAACGTTATACGTACACTAAGCTCAGGGATCTTAGTTGATCTCACATCAAAAGAGATTATTGACAGTAAGTTTATACAATTTTGAATTTAGAGATATGCTTTAAAATAATAAATTATTTTAAAATAAATTAAGAATGTGAAAACCTTGAAACTCGGCAACAAAATTTATCAAATAGTAACTGGTATAAACGACATAGCTTGGACGGAGACTGTTCTAAAGGGAGCAGATTATCATTGGTGGCAATGTTAAAAAATGAATTAAAGCTAGGGTTTAGAGAAACAAAAATAGCAACTTCTTGTTTGAGACAAAGTAGAACAAGTAATAGCCAGGTTTTTGAAATGAGTCTCCGTTCTACACAAGCAGAGAAAAGTGCAATTGCTAAACAAAGGTAGAGGCAATTGAATTTTTACAAAAACATTTAAAATTTATTGTTAGACTTATTCGTATGCTGATAGTCATTGTTATACTTTTTTTCTTTTGTTGGACTCCCTCTTATATTTGGTGGATATTTTTATGCGCACAAGACACCTTTGGGGTTTTTAAAAAAATATTTTTTAAATTTATTCTATTTTTAGACTTTTAACATTTGGAACTCTGAAGTTAATACAATAATCACTGTCTTGACTTATCTTTCATCTTGTACAAATCCAATAACATACTGCTTTTTGAATAATAAATTTCGTAATGCTCTTATTCTTACATTTGGTTGGAAACGTGAGTTTTTACAAAATATAAAAAGTAATTTTTAATTAAAAAGAATTGAAGAGTTAATTTTCTAGTAATATTAAAATTAATTTAAGGCAATAGAGCAAGAAAAAGTAAGAATAATTATCACTATAATTATACACAACATACATCACCAATAGACTATAGAAGAAGTTCATATGATCCAGATGATGATAATGGAAAATAATAAAATTATTTATATTTTGACTGGTTTTGTATTTAAAAATTTTTTATGAAACAAAAAAGTACAAAAGTGATACAGTGCATTAGATTTGTTCGCCTTATTTTTTTCTATAGATAAGGAAATGTAGTATGTTGATGCACAAATTTTCGTCATAATAATAATAATACTATTAAAAAAATTTGGCAATTCGAACATTTCGAAAATATATACCATTTGAAAAGAAAATGATTACTTCAAAAGGGTGTAGTTTAATGTGAAAAAATTGAAAAATACGATTTATTAGTTCTTTAAAAAAATTATGTAAAGTTGAAGTTATCTGTACGTAAATTTTTTCATGAGAAACTTTATAAATGTTTACTTTTTCTTAAAATTCACACCTTGTTAAATTCTTTTAGATAATAGATAAATCAGTTTCCATTTGGAATGCGATCTTTTTTCTTCAATAGCTTAAATAAATTATTTAGAATTATTTATTTAATTTATAATTTAATAATTAATCAATAAAGCTTACACTATAACACTTGTCGCATGATGTAAGATCCTTAGGATCACAACAACTATATCCAGCAGGGCAGCATCCTCCACCATCAGAAGTTGCACATTGTGTTACCTTATTTTTAGGGCAACACCTTAAAGTTAAAAAAATATTTGGATTAATTTAATTAATTTTACTTGCTAACAGAGTTCCATGTACACGTTATTTTATCTTTTGAATTATCAGGACATATATTGGCATCACATATTTCTTTATTATTAAAAAAGTTGAGAGAAAGACATTCACTGTAATTCAATAAATTCAATATTGCTAATAATAATAATGAAAATATTAATTTATTTCCATATATTTTCATTTTTTAAAATTAATTTTAAGGTAAATTAAGCTTGTGAAAATTAATGTTAACTTTGTTTATATATTTACCTTTTACACCTTTCTTCGTTTGTTTAATTAGCTAAATAATTCAATTACCAAATTTATTTAAATTTCAAAATTATTAACTAAATTTAGATTTTAGTTGACAAATGAAATAAAAATGCATTTATTAACTTCAATTAAATATGAAAAAATTTAAATAAAATATGATAAAATATGTTTAAAAAAATTGAGGAAAATCAAAAATTTTTGTTAATTTTTTTTATTACAACTTTATACCTTTCTTGACGTAAATTAAATTTTAATGTTTAATTTCTGAAAAATTTTTTAATTGGAAACTTATTATTTTGAGTCAAGTGAGAATGAAAAGCTTCAATGTTTATTGTATAATTAACTTTCATTTAAGTAAAATTGTATTGTTCAAATTATTCTTGGAAGTTATTTTTAATAGCTTCGATTACATAATTAGTGTAGTACAGCTATATCGTCGAAAGGCTTTTTTGTCACAAAGTGTAATTAATTGAAAAATTTCTGAATCTTTGGTGATAATCTCTCTAATTCTATGAAAAAACCTTTTATACCAAAAGGGGCTAACCTTCAAGTAGTTATGACCTCGCTACAGTATGTTCAGTTCCATAATTCTTTTTGTTTCTAAATATCTTATGCCGATAAAATTTTTTTGTCAAATTCTCAAAAAAAGCTACGCATTATGGAAGTAAAACCTACCTGGCAAATATCGATAACTTGTATATACTCATGTTGATAACTACCAAAAGTTCAGTGTTTCGATATTCCACTATCTTTAATAAATAATCGAAGTTAGACAATAACTATATTTCGAATAATAAAATTACAAATTCACAACAGTATCAGTAAATATTCTATAAAATGAAAAATGAAGTAAAAAAGAGTACTAAATAGAACTAGAATTGAACCGCATACTTCTGTCTATCTTTAAATTAACAGTAGCAAGAATGATAATATTTATTCAATAAAAAAATTTATTTGATTATTTTTTTAAGATGTTGTAACCTTAAATAATAATTTAAAAAAGGTTTAAAAATTATCAAAGTTTGAATGTATCAAGAGCTATTTTATTAATCTTTATGTTTAAATAAATTCATTAGAATACAGTATATTTAGAATTAGAGTTTAATACATTCTACGTAATTTTAAATTTAGATGATCGTTTTTATTTATTTGTTTTTTTTTCCTTAAATTTTTTCGCAGTTACAACTAATCATTTTGAAGGTTTCAATTTATTTAGATCCATCACTCATTGGAATTAAAAGTCGACCAGAGATTTTAAATTTTCCACCACCGTTATCATCACTTTTAGAAGGAAGTATAAAAGGTTGAATGTTCGATGGATGCTTTGCTTTTATTATTATTTTCTTTGTTGTTTTAATTAATTTTGTTGTTGTTGTTGTTGGCAGCAATGTTGTTGTTAATATTGTTGAGGATGTTTGTTCGACAGATATTGGAGGTGGGGGTGGTGATTTAGTTTTAATTGATAAAGAAACAGAACTAGTTGAATTATCTTCGTCATACTCAGGAATATAAGCAGGGAGAACTGTCGCAATAGAAGGTATATTTTCATTTTGTAAATCCCGCTTTTCAATTTTCTGTTAATATTAAATAATTCTTAAAAAAGTTAATAAGTAAAATACTACCTTATACAGTTCACCAACGTTTCCAGAAAGTTGAATGGCCAAGACAAAATATAAAAAATATTTTTGTATCATCTTATTTAATAAATAAAAATCTATAAAATAATAATTTAATTTATTTGATTTTGTGAATTGAGTGAGTGAAGGGTTATGTATTTCTACTGGTTATAAGCATTATTACATATATGCTAAATTTTTTTAGCCAATGAAATTTATTTATTCAGTTATTTTTTAAAAATGTTGCCAAATGCGTAAATAGCAGTTGTGTAATATTTAAAAATTTTTAAAATAAAGTTTCATTCGATTTTTTTCTTTTGACACATTGCTGAGTAAATTAATTATGGTACAACATCAAAACCATCGTCATGATCAACGAGCTTTTCTTTTGCCACAAAGACATGTGATTTTTTTTAACGTTGCATTTACTTATATTTTGAATTAATTAATATTTGATAAAACATCGAATCTTGTAAATAAAGTATAAAAAATATTTTTTTTCTTGTTAATAATTTTTTAAAAATGAATGGGTATAATTTATTGGAAATAAAATTAATTTAATTAATATCTAGATAACGAAAATAATTTAAATAAATATTATTAACAAGAATAAATATTAAAAACAATTTTTTACTAATTTTATTTATTGTTTATTCACCGACAAAATTCACAATTGTTGCACAATTAAATTATTTAATAAAAAAAAAGCAACAAATTGATTTATAAAATGGTCGGTAAGTGGTAATTGTATTGAATACGGCTACGCGTTTATTTAATTAATACACGCTTTTGTAGTGCTTGTTTGCCGTTCAAATGATTTTACGATACATTTTGAATATGGACACAATTCCACGATTGAATATGACAAAAGATATAATTTGTTTTACAGGACTTTTAATCGAAAAAATATTATTCAAAATTTAAATAGAGATTCTTAATAAAAAGCCCTGATTATTTAAATATAATAAAAATGATTATTTATCAATTGAATTCGGTTCTGGGCCAATAAACAATTGTTTTCATTTGCAGCAATTCCTTATACGTGGAAATGTTCATGTGGTGTGGTAAAAAAAAGAAATGAAAAAAAAACAAAATTTGAAGCAAAATTTGAAAATTGGTTGAAACAGATTTTTCATTAAATTATTTTTAATTTTGCTTCGAAAAAAAAAACAAAAAGTAAAAATAATACATAAGATGACCATAATAATCTAAAGGAATTTAAAAAATTAATAGCAGTTTTAATAAAAGCAAAAACATAAAATGCACAATAATTACATATTAAAACTAAATAAAATTTAAAAGCATTTTTAGAGAAAAAGGCACTGATTGATTTTTTTGCGGATTAGCAGCAATATAAATGAAAAAACTCAAATAATTATAAAAATAATATTCAAACGGATATTAATAAATTTAAATTATTTTTCAATATTTTTTTCATTTTTGCTACCAATTTATGTGGTAAATTATGAAAGGCATTCAAAAAGAAATGCTTTACTGGTCGGTCGTCTAATTTTTGAGCTTTTTTTTCTTAATTTGCCATCGAAGCCTTTTTAAACTCCTTCAAATTTACTGCTCATCCTCGAGCACATAAACTTTTGGTGAATTGCTCTTATTGGTTACAACACTGCTACGGTGTTTGGCACGGATCAGATGAAGGCTTTAATTTTGTAAAAAGAAATAAAAAATTTTTACAGAGCATACCTGCTTTCAGCTTGATCAGCACGCCCTTCAGCATCCTCCAATTCACGCTGATACCGCCGTACACGTTGCAAGTTTTGCATTGTTACTGCCTCCTAATTGAAGAAATAAATTAAAAAAAAAGGTTTGAAGTCTCATACTGCTTCTCCTAATTGACGTTTTTGTATGTTCAACTTTTCACAAAGACGATCAGCCGTATCCTGAGCCATAATGAAATTCTTATGTTCTTCATCAATTTGCATTTGCATTTCTCTAAAATATTCAAAAGAAAATTTTAAAGTTTCTTCATCATTTATAACCTATTTTCATATTAATTTACTTACTTGATTCGACGATCTTTTTTCCTCAAGGCATTTTGAGTTTCTTTGTGACGCCGTGTTTCTTCATCCAAAGCAGTTTCAAGGTCACGGATGCGAGTCTCTAATTTGGCAATTACCCTCTTGCCACCCTAAAAAAAATATTTACTTTTGTAATTTATTATAAAAAAACCAAAAGCGCAGCAGCCTCCGCTTCTTGAATTTGAACTTGTAACTGCTTAACTTGTTCTTCAAGAGATTTACGAAGTGCATCAATTTTCATTGAATGTTCCTGTTCTTCGTGTAATTGCTCTACTGCGCGAGCAGCGTCTGCCAATGCGCGATTGGCTCTGTAAAAATAAATTAATAATATTAAAAATAATTCCCAAAGAGATAAGAATTATAATTAAATCTTCAACCTCTCATCCGCAGCATGCAACTAAAATTTGTTTAAAATAAAATAATTTTTCAAAAGCACCTCTTTAGTAGCTTCATCCAAGTCGGCCTGAGCGGTTGAAAGCTCAGTCTCAAGCTTGTTCTTAATTGCAGTAAGATTGTTATTAATAGACTGGAGGTCATTTATACTGTAAAAATTTTAAGCGTATAAAAATTTAAAAATTTCCTTACCGTCCATGAGCCTCCTCAAGATCCATTTCTGCTTGCTTACGAGCACGCACTGCATTATCCAATGCTGTCTTGCATTCCTCCAATTCTGCAGCTAAGGCAGAAACTTTACGCTGAGCAAGAGCATACTTAAAAAATTAAAAATAAAAAAAAATAGTTGAGAAAGAATGCCTGATCAAGTGTCTGTTGTAACTGACGTTGAGTGTCCTCAAGGCTAGCTTGGAGTACTTTAAGTTGTTCACTCTGTTTCTTTATTGTTTTTTGTGCTTCAATATTTGCACGGTTGAGGTTGTCTTAATTATATGCATTTACTATATATGTTAAGCTAAATTACCTATTGTCATCTCAAGCTCAGCAATTTCTGCTTGATATTTCTTTTTGAGACGTGAAATTTCCGCACGCATACGGGCTTCAGCATCAGCCAAAGCAGCGGTCAACCTGTCAATCTCAAACTGCATATTCTTTCGGAGATTTTCGAGTTCCTCCTCTTTCTCTTGAAGGCGTCTTTCCATTTCAATTCGTAATGCCTGGAGTTCAGCCAAAGCACGGTGAGCACGATTTTCAGCATCGCGTCTGGCGGCATCTGCTTCCTTAAGAGCAGTTTGGAGTTCACGGATTTCACCAGCAAGACGAGCATTTTCCAAGTCAAGTTCATGCAATTTGCGATTTGCATCAGCCAAAGCTTCCTTTGCCTCATGAAGGTCATCTAAATATTTATTATATACTATCGTGACCAATGATGATAATTAACCTTGCAATTTTTTGTTCTCTCTTGCAAGTGCTTCCTTTTGTTCAACAGCCTTCTCATAAAGATGTTTCATCTTTTGGAGTTCGGCAAGAGCACCGCGCAATTCACGTTGACTTAAATATTTCAATATAAATTTATATTAAAAACTATTAAAATAAGTATTACGTATTCTCAAGTTCGACTGTCAACTCATCGATACGTTGTTTCAATTCAGCTACAGTACGCTCCAATTGCTCCTAAATAAGTAATAAAATAAGTAAATTATTAGTAAAGTTATGATTTATTTAAGATAAAAAAATTTTTTTTATTAGCATATGATTACCTTGGCACGCTCCAAAATTGCAATGGTATTTTGTGCCTTCTCCAAATCGACAATAAGAACTTCCACCTCGGATTGCAATCGGGATTTTGCTTTCTCTAATTGAGAAATTTTTTGCAAAGAAATCTCGATTTGTTCCTCGTATTCGGCTTGTTTTTGCATCATTTTCTTGCGAAGATCCTCAACCTATTAAAGAAAAGAATTTTTTAGATATAATTTAAAGCATTAATGCCTCTTCGTGGTGCAATGCAACTTCTGCATCGAATTTACTCTTCCATTGTGAGATTTCAGTGTTTGCTAACGATAATTTGTGTTCTGCTTCCTAAATATTATTTATTTTAATTTTTAAGATTATTTCTTGAAAACTTACTGAACGAGCTGCTGATTCTTCATCTAATGCTGTACGTACAGCATCAAGTTCAAGTTGAACTTGGTGAAGTTGAGCTTGCATTTGAGAACGTTCCTAATTATTTAAAGATAAAGGAATTATGGGGTAAATTACTCTTTCTGCATCCTCTAATCGACGACGAGCCTCTTCGAGTTGTTGAGCAAGTTGGTATTTGACATGTTGAAGATTGTCTAGTTGCACTTTTTGGTCATGAACTTCCTTGAGTAAATCTAAAATTTTTATTGTATTTTTTTACTATTTATTTTCAATTATTATATACCATTATTCTCAGCTTGAAGTCGTTGACGTTGTTGGGCTAAATCGTTAACATGTTTATTTAGATCCTCAACTTTGTTTGCCAAATCAATAGCTTGAGCCTCAAATCGTTCGGCAGCCTTTTCAGCAGCGTGCTAAAGAAATCTCTTATTATGTTTTGCCTTTTGTAAAATTCTTACTTTTTCCTTCTGAACTTGGTCAATTGTGGCAGTCAACTCAATTACTTCGTGCTGCAAACGTTGACGCTCACGATCAATTCTTTATTTAAAAAATTTATGTATAAATAAAATAAATGTTACTTTGCATTTTTCTTTTGTAATCCTTCAATCTGTTCGTTATAGTCGAGACAAGCATCCTAAACAATTAAGATTTTTTCTAGGATTAAATTATTTACATTATGTTTTTTACGAAGGACATTTAACGCATCTTCTGCCTCCAATTGAGACTCTTCAAGCAACTTTCGCAATTTCTGAAGTTCGGCTTCGCGTTTTCGATTGGCCTCGATCTGTGCATCAGTGGTACCTTCAGCATCCTCTTAAAGTTATAAAATAAATGTGCTAAAATTTTTTTCCCAAACCAAGTCGGTCCGTTAATGCGATAAGTTGCACACTTAGGTCAGCTCGTTCTCTTTCAATCTATTTTAATTAATTGGAAATATTTTTTAAAAACTAATTTAATATTAAAATTAATTAAAAACAAATAGACTTACGCGATTGCGCAACTCACGTTCAGACTCAAGGTCTTCTTGGAGGAGCCTAATTTTGTCCTTAAACACAAAAAAGAGTAAATTTCTCAAATAAAGAATTTAACCTCTAAGCGAGTAAGACTTCCCAGATCGGCGACAGACCTAAATTAACATATTTTTTTATTTACAGAACGTTTATTAATACATAGCACCAAAAGGTGCACCACCGGCAAATGCGCTCATAGAAGGGGACCTTAAATTAAAAGAAAATGTGAATTGAATTAAAATTATTATTAATCTTAAGTTTTTAAAATTTTTATAATGTTTTACTATTATAATATAATTACTTGTATAATGCGCCTCCTTGCGCCATACTTGGACTACGATATAACGAATTAGACATTGTTTTATAAACGTGTTTTTTTGTGTTTTTTTTTGTTGAATTAATTAATCTATTTAGTATTAAACAACCGCCAGCTAAAAAAATTTTAATAAAAAATGGTTAATAAAATACAATTTAGGAAAATTCAACAAAAAAATTATTAAACAAAATTAGCTAATATTTAGACCAGTTAATTTTAATTAAAAACTAAAAACAGTCTCGCAAATTATAATAATTACGCATAAACAAAATAAAAATTTTTGATGATTGTTTTAATAAAATTCAGATCAGTAAATACTAAAAATTGGTCGAGAAGAATTAAACTCGTAAGTGCTTTTACTAACGTTTCTTATGATCTAAAGAACAACAATTGTTGTTGGTATCTCTTGCTCTAAGAAATTCTCCGGAAGCTAAATTACTAAAAATATAAAAGAGTAGGCGCTAAATAAGAGTAAAAAAAATAATAAATCGCAGCTGTCAGAATATAATGGAATTAAATAAAAAAATAAAATATAGGCTGGAATACTTAGTTTTATTTAAAGTTTTTGTTTTACCGATCAAGTTTGACTATAGAAATTTATTTTATCCAATATTTCCAGTAACACATGTTTGTGTTTGCTGCCTAATCAACAGTGATAGCTAAATACATTAGGAATTAGATTTGTAAAACTAAAAGAAAAATTGACTAAATAACTAATGAGAAGGAAGCAAGAGGCTAAATCCAGAAGGAAAAAGATAGAAAGAAAAGCATAATGCGGGGGCGTTGCATTTCTTAGCAAATGTGTAAGCAAACATTTAATGTCTGCTTATGTTTGTAAATGTGAAATATCAAGCTTGATCTTATCTCTTCTTTTTATTATTTTTATTAGCTTTACGGGAATTGTATAGGATAGAGAATTAATAAAAAACTAAAAAATTTGCTGCAACTTAGAGATGAAGTTTAAAAAATTAAAAACATAGTTTAGAATTAAATCATTATATGTTATATTTATTAAATTGATATTTAGTTAATTAACTTTGTTAAGAATTAATTTCCATATTTTCAACATTAAATTAGTAGAGAATCAAAAATTGATAAATTTTCTAGTCGAAAAGCAATAATTATTATGTACAAACAAAATTGAACATTTTTTAGTTAAACTTTTCCCTCTTGATTTTTTAAGTGTTAAGCATTTGCTCTCACAATACCTATCTAAAAATTTTGTACTTTTCTAAACGTTTTCCTCTCATTTCTTTGTAAAATACTTTTCTTGGTTTAGGCTTCTTTTCCATCTATCAAACTTAACAAACATTCTACCAACTTTTTCCAATTGTTTTATTTAGTTTCCTTATGACAGCAGTCTATTTATTAAAAACGGGAATCTAAAAACTTTTACTGTGAAAGAACGAGAATTGCTCAAAAATAGATTAATGATTAATTAAAAAATTTAAACAATTAAATTATTTCCATTTTTTAAAGAAAATAAAAATTTTAAATGAATAATAAAATTTTTTGAACTATTTTTAAATTATATTTTTATTTAATTAAAAACTTATTGAACAATTAAATAAATTACAAAATTAACATAAATTAATTTACTTCGAAATCTAAAAATGTTACGTTTATTTAACTAAAAAATAATCTATCATCAATGATATAAAATTGAGTAATCACGGTTTTCTTTTGTTCCACAGATTAGAAAACTTCGACCACATGAATTTTGGTTTATTCTAAAATTGGAAATAAATTGACAAAATTTTTGTAAAGTTTATTTGAAGTAAATAATTAAAAAAAACTTTTTCTTGTCCCATTTGTAAATTTGAAACATCCGTTTCTTCACTAACTTCGTCCATTTCGGTTAACGCAGGAAATGAAATTGGAATAGTTTCAGCTTCATTAACTAGCTGTATTTCATTTGTACTATCACTCGTTTCTCCACAGTTGTTCGCTCCGCTTTCGTGATGATTATTGCATTCAACGATTGATTCAGAACTTTTCTGAAATAAAAATTATTTTTTTATAAAACATCTACATTTACACCTCTTTTCCTTTGTTTTTCTCATCAATTACTAAAATTGTGTAAATTTAAATTCAAAGTATTAAAGATTTACTCTTTTTGATGACCTCTCGTTCTGATAATGAACTATCACTCATGTTATTTGACGAGGATGGTCCTTGTCCAGTTAAACCCTGGTAAAATTAAATTAATTATGCAAACTCTATTCCATTGAAATTTATTTTAAATTCCTACCCATTTAATTAATTCATTTTTTAATGACTCATTTAGCCTTGTTATATTTCCTTGTCCAATGCTTTCAATTAAAGAACTTGAATATTTTTGTTTTAGCATTTCAAGTTCTGAACTAATTTCAGCTAATTTATACGGAAAAATTTTATCTTCTTCAGAAATCAGTTCTTTCTGTTTAAATAATTTTTCATCAAATTTAGTCAATTTTTGTTTAAAAAAATTTATTTCATTTATTACAAGTTTAATAATTAAATGCCAATTATTTTCCATAGAAAAATTGCTTAAATAATCGTCAATAATTTTATAAAAATTAGAACTGTTAATCAATTGAGATGAATTTAATTCATATAATTTTTTAAATAAATTCGTTTCAATTAATTCTCTATTGTTAGCAGTTGGAATTTCAACTTCTTTCAATTTTTTTATTTCTTGAATATTTCCCTTGTAATTCTCCGAAATTATATTTAATAAAACTAACATTAATTTTGTTATCCTTGAGTATTTTGCTAGGAAAAAAAGATTAGTTTAAGTTTTATATAAATGTAAAGGGTTTGGTTAATTTGACAAATAATTTCGAGTCCATAAATTAGGACGTAAAATATTCATTCACCATCACTCTCCAATTGAAGCTGCTTCAACTCAGAAAATAATGCATTTTCAATTTCGGTCACAACATAGCAATGCTTTTCTGGACTTTTATTTTTAATTTGGAATAGAATGTTTTCATAAGCATAAAAAAAATTATTTGCACCAATCTGAATTTTTTCAAATTTTTCTAAATCTTTTTTTAATTCTTTTTCTGGATACTTTGCAAGAATTTCACTCATATCATCATCAATATGAAGGAATAAAAATTCTATTGCTTCTTTAATTAATTAATTAATTAATTATAAAAAATGATACCAGAGTGATTTCCTTTAATATGAATTGTTTGAAGTTCTCTTTGCAAACGAGTGTAATAATAATATTTTCCTTCAGTAAGCATTGAAATTGTCATTATAATTTTTAATTGATTTAAATAAAGTTGTGCTGTACTTATTTGCTGAGTATCGCTTAAGGGATCATTTATTGGTCTACCAAATAGAATCTATACTACCTTTCTACATCACTGCCATTTGTCTGTAAAGTTAAATTTTTATTCGATTTTTCCATAATCACTTTAAGTTCAATAAGATTTTTCAAACATTTAACTGATTGATTGTCTTTTAGCTGTAGGTTATGACCAAATTCTCTTGCATTTTCAGACTTAAATTCGTAGAAAATAACGATATTTTCAATTAATCTAATAAGTTGATTCAGTATTTCTAAATTATGGACTGTAGACTCTCTACACAATTCACATAAACTATTTAAATGCTAAAAGAATTTTTTAAGTTAGATATTTAATAATTTTTAATATTCATACACTGATATATTCAAAGTCGTCTAATAGACGTTTACCAAGAATCGCATCTATTCGTTTTAATAACAAATCATAAACTTTTTTCATAGAATTATTTGCCTCAAATTTTTTAAATTTAATATGCTTTTCCAAACTGTTAGGAGTATTATTCCACATTTCTCCCTTTTCCTCCGTAAATTTTTTTTCTAAATAAATTTTTTCAAGTTTTCCCTCAAATGGATAAAATTCCTCCTGTCCCTCAAGAAGGTGTAAAATTTCATGCCGTGAGCGACCAAAGACTATTTTGTAGACTGTTTTCAATTCTACTCATAAAAAATTTAAATGAAAAAGCAATAATTTTTTAAATTCTCTAACCATTGGATTCTAACGCTTCAAATAGCATTTCACCTAAAATTGCAGATTTTTTGAGTATAATCTTTTTGTATAAATCCGCTGCTGCATTATACATTCTTCCCTTCTTTATTCCAGCAAATCCTTTATTATTTTTATCAAAAAGGTAATTAAAACAATTTTCTAGTTGACTTCCATTAATACCCTAAAGGAGAACACTTTTAAAATCTATAGTTTAAACTTTTCAAACCTACCGTTGTTTCAAGACTATAAACACTTTGGCAAAACATTAGCAAAATTTCGCCACGCTTCCATCTGGGCAATGGAACAAACAATCTTGCTAATAGATTCCAAATTGTTTCTCTACTTGATTTTTTAGAAAATTTTAACATTCCATAAAGTTTATAATAAATTATCGAGTAGAATATTGTATTATGTGAAGGTTTTGATTCTGTGCCATAAAAACGTGAACAAGCAATTTCAAATGTTTGATGATGAAACGAAGGTAAACCTATTTTTACGCTTTATGACAAAAATAATAAAAATATTTGTACCTTCTATTAATTCCTGGTAAATAATTAAAATAAGAACTAATTGTAACAAAAGATATTTTAAAAGTCGCATTTATAATAATTATATAATATGATAGAGTTTCATTTTTAAATATTTTTAATAGCCTATTAAAGCAAGATGGTTTGAATATAGTCGGCAAAATAAAATAAAAATTATTCTTGGCAGGTATCAATCAAATAATTGCACTTTTAATAAAAACGAGTTGAGAAATTAAAATCATGTGAATGAAGCATGTTAATTCAAAATAAAAGTATGTTAAGAAGCACTTAAGGCATAAAGGCATTAGTTGCACTTTTAGCTATCATTATGAGTAAGAGTTTAAACTACAACACGCTCCTTTGATTTATTGACAAATCCTATTAAGGAAGGCATGGAAAAATCGTGGACAGATTTTCATAGTCAATTTTTAATTGTAAAAATTGTTTTACTTTATCCAACTACAATGCTTCTCTAAATTCTCTTTTCATTTAAATTTTTTAATGAAAAATTAAAAATTTAAATCTAGATGAACAATCCCTTGCTTACTTTAGTTATTTTATATACAATAACGTTGATTTTATTTTTATATCTACCAGCTGTGAAAACAATGAAGAATAGTAACGAGAACAATCAAGCTACTGATGAACGCACATCATTGATTCAACAAATAATATTCCCATTAAAAACATTAAGGTATTTTAATTAGAAAGTTTCAAATAAATAAACTTAAATAAAAGGCGAAAAGTTTCATTTGGGCGTTCATCAACCTCCTCATCAGCTTCTTCCTCACCTTCTTCATCTATATTTAAATACAAATGTGGGCATACTGATGTTCTATTGCCATTAACACCTAAAAATGCGAAGTGCCGTTGTAATAGCTATGTTATGAGGGATATGACCAAGATTAGTTTTTATTCTTCTATAGGAAATGGAAATAATAGTGTAAAAGTATCACTGCACAAACCAATTAATTCTGGCTCACAAGCGCAGGTACATAATTTAAGAAATAATACAACTATAAATTATTAATGTTGTTTAAATTTTAGTAAATTTTAGGTTTATCATGGCTGTTATTACGATCCTAGTTCAAAAGAAAATAAATGTGTTGCGGTAAAATTGCTTGGTACTGGAACAAGGAAGACTCAATACAATACTCAAGACACTGTGAAGAAACAGAAAAAACTTTTTAAGTATGTTGTAAATTTTTAAGTTCAGCAAGACAGCATTAATAAAGTAAAATTCTTATAAACTCATAAAATTAAACTTAATTTCAGATCTTTAAGCAGTAAGGATAATACTCAATTATCACTCAAAGATCTATTACTCAAAGAAGAAATAGAAAAAAACATTAAAAGTGAGGAGAAATCCAGATCAAAAATGTTGGAAGGCATTGTTGAAGATTCAATGAATGAAATAGGTTTATTGAAAAAGTTTCAAGAAAAATTTGAAAACCAAAAATCCCCTAAACATATCATTGGCATGTATGATGGGTAAGATTTATTTGAAATGTTTATATAGTTTTATTTAATAGAGGGTCTATTATTAAAATACATGGTGATAGAGATGAAGAACAGATATATTCATATATTATTATCATGGAGTTAGGAACTGAAACATTTCAAGATAAAATGATATCAATTGCTAAAAATTATATCGAAAAGGATGAAGAAAAACTAATGCATACGCTAATGGACCCAGCACATGTTCTAAGCCGAATTCATCAGGGTGAGATTGAAGCATTTTAAAGAATCTATAATTTAATTTAGTTGCTATTCATATGGATTTTAAGCCAAAAAATATGGTTTATGTACCATCTCAAAATGGTGATATTTTAAAAGCCATAGATTTTGGTGGTAGCTTGTTACTCAATGGTCAGAGGCCCTCAATGTGGAATGATAAAATTTGTATTAAATCAAAATTAAATAATCCTAAAATATGTAAACGAACACTCTCACTTCCAGCTAATGTTGAGGGAAACATTAATATTAAAAATAAAACAAATGTTGAGCAGAAAAATAATATAGTTGAGAAAATAACGTGTACACGTCAATATTTGCCGCCTGAACTTGATAATAGATACCTGATTGAGCAATCAAACTTGAACAATATTGCTATTAAAAAAGTATGGAAATTAGCATTTTTCTTTTAAACCAGAAATCGATATAAATATTGCTAATACATAAATCACTAATTAAGCTAAATGCCTCAACAAAATCTGACGTCTGGATGTTTGGTATTATGTGTTGTGAATTGTTCCTTTATATAAAATATATATCAATAGAGAAGAATATCGAATGTTTAAAGAAAACAGTAAATTGCATTAATTATTAAACTATTATTAAAATTAAGATAAATAAAAAGTTACTTCGTATTAATGATCTATATAAGTGGAAGAAGGAATTGTTAGAGCAGGATAAATTAAATAAAATTGAAAACTATAATAAAATTTCAAATAGCCTAGGAATCAATGATGAAAATATAGAGGTGCATAGAACATCAACGAGTCAACATGATCCTTATTCGCTACAACCGTCCATATCTGATTTGCAGAATGAGATTAATGATATGTTGGAACTTAAACGAGATTATCCGCGGTATTTTCAACTGATCACGGTTTTAAAATTTATTTAATCTCTAAATAAAATTCATCTAAACTGGTTCCTGTTAACGAGTTTAAGATGGGGTCGAGATTTATGACAATCGTTCTAAAAAAAAGAATAAATTGATAATCTTTTAGTATTTATTGCAATTAGCACCAGAGCGGCGGCTCTCAGCAATTGGAATTTTAGGTTTTTTATCAGGCAAATGTCGAATAAATTATTTGAACAATGACCTTTTTTTTGAAGATTACACTAAAAAACATGTAGCTACCTCAAAATCTTTATTAGAACAAGTCTTCTATTTAGACGTTGAATTTAATGATCTACTTCATCATGATAATAGTATAGAAATTTGTGATTATGGAGAAACAGTTGATAACGGTTATAAAAAATCGGGGTCATTTAAATTGTTTAAAAATATCAATGAAGTTAAAGCTGAAAAAGAATTCGTTGAGGAAAATATGCTTTCAACAAAAAGAGTGACTAACTTTTGATTTTAATTATCTAAGCTGTCATATTACTTGTGCCTTTTATTTGATAGATTATTATTAATGTATTAACTAAATAAAGTTTAGATAATTAAGCCTTTTTATTTAATCATTGAACTGATATATTATTTTAAAAACAAAAATGAATTTACTAAATGTGTACTTTTCCAATTATGTAGCTTTTTTAGTTTCAAAGCGACTGCTCTATTTTTAATTCGAATGGTCAAGCTCAAAATTTCAGGCAACCCTTAACCATATCTTCCTAAACATTCTTTTTTTATTGAAAATCAAGAAACATGTATGAGATATTCAAAGACTCGTGAAAATAGAGAAAAACGGAATAAAACGAGCGACACACATCTATTTTTCTTATTTTAATTGTTTTTCTTTTATTTATAGACAAATAAAAAATTATTTTCTTTATTAAATTGTTACACTAAAAATGTTTTTATTTTTAAAGACTTTTAAAGTAATCAAATTATTTTATTTTTTTTTTAAAGAAATACATGTGACTGTCATTTAATTCTTGTTTTTATTTTCTTTCAAAATTCTTTTTTGTTTACTCAATTATATTTATTGAAATGAATAATTTTGGCATTGGAGATCAATTAATTATTATCTTATTGTTGTTAACTTTATTTTACAAATGTACACAATTTTTTTCCTTCTTAATTCTATCAGCATTACTTTTAAGTTTTTGGATCTGGTACATAATTTAATTACTATAATCACTTAAAAATTTTCAAAAGGTATTTATACGACGAAAAGCAATATTGGCAGAAGCAGGGAGTGCCGTGCTCTCCTTCTAATATTATTTTTGGTCATTTAGCCCAACTAAGATCCAAAAGTGGCATGATCAATTTTGATAAAGAAAATTTTGACAAATTTGGACAGACATATGGGCAAGAATTAATTTTTGCATTATCTTCTTGATAAATAAACATTCAAACTAAACACTTTTTAGAATGTATTTTCTTGGTAAAAACCAGCTTGTTACAAAAGACATTGAAATTATTAAGCAAGTTTGCATCAAAGACTTTGCTAATTTTCCAGCTCGATTTGTAATTTATATAAATCTAAATTATAAAATTCCTTTAAGGGTCTCCCAGCCACTGAAAATAAAAAAATTCTGCAAAAAAGTTTGTTAAGAAGCATGGTTTCGGTACTTACAGGTGACGATTGGCGTCGTGTTCGTAAATTTTATTTTTTTTTTTAATTTAATTTCAATTAAAATCATCAAAGGGAACCGAATAACACCTGCATTCACAACCGGAAAATTAAAAAAAGTAAAAGAATATTTAAAATTTTAATTGATTAGAACTTCATTTTAGATAATTCCAACTGTTCAAATTAGTGCAAATAATTTGATTAATTATATTTCTCGCAAATATGTTGTTACAAACGAAGAAATACTATTGAAAGAGTTAGTTAAAAATAACAATTTTTTAACATATTTAGAGTATTTGGTCGATTTACTCTTGATGTTATAGGTCGTTCTGGATTTTCTTCTGATTTTAAAACATTTTCTGATGATGACAATGAAATAGTAAAACAAACACTTTTATTTTCAAATCCAGCTAAGAATATTGTCTATTTCGCCTTTATGGGCAATAATATTTTAAAATTTTTTAAATTAACTTTGTTGAAAGTTTAGAATTTTTTCCTACTTTAAATAAAATGCTAGAAAGCATATTTTCCTTTGATTTATGGGATTTGCCTGCTCAGAGGTTTTTCCAAGATATAATGATAAAATTATATGATGAACGCAAAGATGATCCAGATGCAAAGAATGTGAGATTTTATTAGAAACAGATAATAATTTTCTAAAGAAATATAACGACATTTTTCAATTGCTAATGAATGCAGTAAATGAAGAATCAGAAAATGACGATCTACAACAAGAAAAAGTTAAGAATGAAATTGATAATTTGATGAACAAGCAACCTGATAAATATTTAAGTAAAATTGAATTGTTTGCTCAAGGATTAATTCTTTTAATTGCTGGGTAATTAATTAGAGATTAAAAATTTTTAAATTATAATTTAACAGATATGAGACGACTGGTTCAATATTGCAATTTGCAATTTATATGCTTACAATGCATCCTGAAGTGCAAACAAAATTAAGAGAGGAAATTAATGAAATACTAGGGACAGAGGTAATTTTAAATTCATCAGAGAATTAAATTATTACAAAAATTTTTTAGGATAAAATTTCTTATGAACATTTAAAAAGAAAGGAGTATTTACAAGCTGTTATACAAGAAACATTGCGCATGTTCCCACCAGCTCCAATGTATTAATTCTTTGAAATTTTAATAATTTTATTTAGGACGAACCGTGTCTGTAATACTAATTTAAATATAAAGGGAATTAATTTGCATGAGGGAGATTTAATTGGTATTCCCATTTATTCAATTCAACATAGTGACGAGTTCTATTCCGAACCTGAAAAATTTAGACCAGAAAGGTAAGATAAAATTGAAATTTGCTTTTAAATCCTCCTTCATCTAATTTTTTTGAGGTTTTTCAAGGAGGAAAAAGCAGATATAGATCCTGCTACTTTTTTAACCTTTGGGTTGGGTCCGAGAAATTGTATTGGAATGCGTTTTGCAGAATTCCAAATGCAAATAGTCGTTGCTTTTATCGTCCGTCATTTTAATTTCAAGCCTGGTCCAAATACTCCGGTTATAAAATATTTAAATTTTTCAAAAACTAAATTTTAGAGTTTACCTTTGGAACTTGATTCCATGATGTTTTTACGTCCAAAAAAGAAACTTGTAGTGTTAGCAGAGAACTTAATTATTTAGTATTCTTATTTGATTAAATTTAAAATATATATGTACATTAAAAATTATAATTTTATAAGTTAATATCTCTACAATCTTTTTCTTAAGAAATATATTTTTCATAATTTAACAATTTATCTGATAATAAAAATTAATAAATAATAATATAGTTTGTGAAATTAATAAAAAAATAATGATCCTCGAGAGAATAATAATTTTTAGGTAGAATGGTTGTAAAAATCAATGCCTCTAACCTTGTAGATAATTTTTACTTGAAATATGTCTATAAATTATTTAAGTTAACTTTGAATGTTAGATTAATGAATTAAATTTAAGTTTTCCCGTAAACGATACATTTGATAGAAAAGAGCACCATTAGAACTTTGCACAAAATAAGCCTGAAATTTTTAAATAAATTAAATATATTTTTAAATAAAAATTTAATCAACTAAAATATTTGCAACCTGTGGAAGTTCCATAATCTTTGATAATACAACTTCATGCGTAAAACTGCCTTTTAGCGATCTAATCCTATCCTCAATTATATAACGTTTGTCCAACTCCCAAAATACATGAAGGGTTTGTGACAGCAATTTATTAACAGTTTTTTGATCTTCATCGTCCCCATAAATTAGTGTATTTGCGTTTATACGTTCCATAAATGGTAATATTATTTCGCTTCTTAAAATCCATAAATAAAGCAGTTCGACTGCGTCTGGAAAGCTACCAACTTCGAGGATTTGTGCTGATACAATTCCATTTAGAACATAGTAAAATTTGGAAATAACTCGCATAAATAATGAATATAAATAAATTTGCTCAAATTGTTTAACGTTGTTTGAGAGGTACTAAAAATTGATTTTTTAATTGCTAATAAAATTATTTAAATAATGAGACGAAATTTAATTAATATATGTATATATGCGTAAACTAACATTTTTATTGAATGCATAAATCAATCCCTTTGATTGCGGATGCTATAAAAATTTTATTTAAATACTTACAAAATTGTTAATAAAAATTACTCCTCAAAGTAACAAATTTTATTTGAATTTAGGGGCCAAACAATTTTTTAATAATTAATTTTACATAAAATACTACTAACAAACATTGACATCCCAGCTCCAATACCAGATTCAATTATAGAAATAACGGCATTTACTTCCTTAAAAAATTCAAGTAATAAATTAATTTGAAGAACATATTTCCCTTGCTCTTCTTTAGACCTTAAACTCCATTCAGCCATTTCTTGTTCGTTTTGATTTATTAATGGAAGCTCCTCGAAGCTTTTGCTTTTTAATATTAAGGAAAGATATCCACGCTGAATTTAAAATCTTAATTATTTTATAAATCTCAATAACCTTAAAATAATACGGCAAATTTTCCATATTTTTAGATTTAATTTCAATGTACATTTTTAACAAATTATGCCTTGATTCGTCAATTGTTCTTTTGATTAAGTTTAGAATTCCATTAATGTGTTTTTCTTTAATTATTTCTTTGATTTTTAAATCAAGCGATGAAATAGTTTCTTTAAGTTTTTTATTTATTTTTACAAATTCTTTTATGGTTATTGTTTGTCCAAGAATAAATTGCATTTTTATGTCACTTATTAAAGGATTAATTATTTCGCGGAATTTGTCTAATTTTTTTGATTTAATTCCTTCACCATTTTTACCTGCTTTGTTCAATCCAATTGCTTCAAGTTCTTTGAGCTCAACACTTACGTTTTCAAAGCTCAATGGATTGTTAATTAAACCCTCTTTCAAACTAAGCAAATCCCTTATCATTACATCAAAAATTTTTTTTAAATTAGTTCCACCAAAAAATTCACGCAAGTAATTGGTAAAAATAAACCAGAAACCAGTTTTACACTTTAAATAAAATATTAATTCGGAACATATTCAATATATATTTAAAAACCTTAATATCTAAAAGAATATTATCTATCCGATTCAGGATTCCTCCTGTAATAAATGGATTTATTTCAATTTTATCAATTTGTGTTCCAACTGCTTTTGTTGGATTTATATTTAAATCATTAGCCTGAACCAATAATTTCATCATAGATAACCCAAATATTAAAAATATTAAAAACAGAAATCGCATAAATTTTTATTTTAATATTTATATAAAAATTAATTAAATATATAAGTATGTATATTACATAATGAACAAAAAAAGTTATTGCATCAATAATTACCAAATTAATTAAGGCGGCAAGATAAAAATAATAAAAAAGTGCAATAATGCGTTAAGTAGTAGCTAGCCTTTGACACGATGCAAGCTTTTCCTATACGTGTATAGACGAAAGCAAAACACATTCGGATTCATAAAAGTACATCCTTTTTAGCTCTTAATTTGTTGGAATGTTTTATCTTTTTTTTTTATTGAAAAAGACACAAGAAACATGTGTTTAATTAATTATCAGTTACTCAATAAACTTGTAAGCAATTCTTAATTTCATTCCAAATAAAATGCTTTCATTCCTAATCTCTAAATTAATTCTACCATCTTCAAGCTTAATCTTAACTTCACCTTCTTCTGATAATACAGTAGTATTCATGTAAAGATATGGTAGTAAATAATCCCCCTTTTCTAAATAAGTACTTTTAAGAATTTTTTAAAACTCTTACGATTTGTAAGTTTAATTCTGAAAGCTCGACTTGCATGGAATTCATAAAGCAATAAACGCTTATTCTTTTCGACACATAACTCTCGTGTGAATGATTGCTTAGAATGAACAAAAACATTCTCATATTGAACATTGTTTATATTATATTTTTCCCATATTCCACCATTTTGCTTTATTAAAAGTTAAATTATGCTAAAAAAATTTTAAAACCAAAACGTTCATATTGGGGAGTTTTCCAGGTATAATACTACCATTTGATGAACCGGAAACGTCAAAAACTTTTTTACCGCCAAGCTCAATAGGAATAGCATCAATTGAAATATACTTTGAGGCTTCTTCTGCGTTATTAACAAAATGAAATCTTCCTATAATTCTTCTAGGAAGCAACCAAGAAATTATCTGTATTTGTTCATGTTTTAATTTGTTTATGTTAATATACGCTAAATAATAGTCCTAGCATGCGAGGTGGATTCATAATTACTACTTTTGAAAGTAATTCTTCATAGTAGGCAGTTGCAAGCTTGACTCGGGATTCAAATAGCCTATTAATCGGCCCATTTGGATTAGCAAATTGCCAAATTCCTGCATCATCCAGATCAAAAATACAGACTGCATATGATCTCTGACTAGTTTCCCTTTCACGTTGAAGTATTATTCGAAGCATGTATTCAGACCATGCAAAAAATGCAAAAAGAAATTGGCCAGTTCGCATAAGTTGTGCTGTTGTTGATGCGGATTTGGGGCACATCTCTACGAAGACTAGCCCATTATCAAGTGCGTTAATCCAATCATATTCCAATCTGTTAAGAAATAATAATACTTATAATGCTTTAAATCACCTTGACTGTTTAAAGACATTATAATAATGTTTGATTTCTGGTTGATTATAAAAATCTTCATAGAATTTATCATCTATTTACAAAATAAAATTTCTAATTTTTTCTAATTTAAATTTAAATACCATTCAACCCCAAGCAATTCCTATTTTTTACATATTCTTCTATTACTCCTGCGCATAGATCAACATCCTAAAGGATTGAAAATTTAAAAAAAAAATTTAAAATTACAAAATTATAGCTTTTTAACCATCTTAACAAATTAATTTCAGTAAGTTCTTCGTGTCTCAACAGTTGTTTGACTTTTTGTCGCAAAACCTCTGTAATTTTATGATTTTTCATCTAAAAATTAATTAACTTAATTTATTTTAAATTAATACATATTTATACGAAATTAAATATGTACAGTCATGGAAAAAAAGATAGGAGCAAGCAGTCAATCTGCACTTAAATGGCTATAACTTTTAAAATAATAAGGCTATGCCAAAATTTCCAAACCAATAATATAGCATTTTTTCCTCTCTTTAATTTAATATCCAATTTACCTATTTTAGATCTTGATTTTATTTTTAATTTAATTTTAATATAATCTACTCAAAACTTTGGGCGGAAAAAAAGATAGGAGCAAATTTAGTAAAAACACAAAAACGCAAGAAAAAAAAACTGAAAAAATTAGAGAGGTCTTCTACCTCAATATGCAGAAGAATAAACATAAAAATAGCCTCCTAACTCACTTCCTTCATATAATTCTGGACCTCAGAAAATCAACGAAAAATGGGGGGTGGTTCAATTGAAAAATTTTTTGGGTCTCTTCTGGTCTACATAAAAATTTTCTTTTATCATTAAAAGAAAGCCCATAAAATTTGCTACAAAAAACTCCAAAACCAAATCCCTAAAAAAATTTGTCCATGGAGATAATTTGGCTCTAACTTATTTATAATCCATTTTCAACGGGGTTTAGGATATTTTTCGAGAAATAGGAATGAAAGGTAGATTATCTCCATGGACAAATTTTTTTAGGGATTTGGTTTTGGAGTTTTTTGTAGCAAATTTTATGGGCTTTCTTTTAATGATAAAAGAAAATTTTTATGTAGACCAGAAGAGACCCAAAAAATTTTTCAATTGAACCACCCCCCATTTTTCGTTGATTTTCTGAGGTCCAGAATTATATGAAGGAAGTGAGTTAGGAGGCTATTTTTATGTTTATTCTTCTGCATATTGAGGTAGAAGACCTCTCTAATTTTTTCAGTTTTTTTTTCTTGCGTTTTTGTGTTTTTACTAAATTTGCTCCTATCTTTTTTTCCGCCCAAAGTTTTGAGTAGATTATATTAAAATTAAATTAAAAATAAGAAATCAATTAAACGTAACCAAGTCATATATCAAATGAAAGAGTAATAAAAATTCTACAATTTTACTTTTGATACTTTTTTCCTATCACTACTCGAATAAAAGTTATAGGCATTTGACTATAAACTAACTACTTGCTCCTATCTTTTTTTCCATGACTGTATGTTATTGCGACGCTTTTCTACTTTCCATAAATTGCTCTTCATTTTTTTATAAAGCTTTTTTTTTTATTTGGCGGTATATTAAAGGAAATTAAAAGTAAGCTCTAAAAATAAAAGTCTAGAGAAATAGGAAATAATTTACAATTAATAAAAAAAAGTAGATGTAAATGGCTTTGGGCTAGGTTTAAAAGATAAAAAAATATTCAAAAATAAGTTTATTTAGGCAATAATTTGAATTAGATTGATAATAATGAGAAATAAAAAAAAATAATACTTATGTAATAAAAAATATTTGAAAATATAATTTGATGAGAAACAAAATTAATTTCTAAAAATCAATTAAACTTTTTTATTAAAATTTTTATTTATTTTTATTTGATAACAAAAAATTGTTTATTGCCTTCTTTATGATTGATAAGAGCTAAAAAAGTTCAATCGCTACGCTACTCTGTGTTTTAATAATTGTATTTCCTCGTCAACTTATTATAGTTGACAATAATTATTATGCGAAACTAATAGTAAAATTTTTAAATAAATCTACCCATTAATTTATTTTTTAAAATGACTATTAATCTTGAAAAATTGAATGAGTTGATTAAAAATGGAGCAATTGACACTGTTGTATTTGGTTTTGTTTTAATTTTTTAAATCTTTAAATGAATTCTTAGCATGTGTCGACATGCAAGGTCGGTTGATTGGAAAGAGATTAACAGGACGCCATTTTTTGGAAATGGACCAAAAGATGCTTAATATTTGCATATTTTCACATGCCACAACTATAGAAGGTTAATTTATTCTTTATTAGTGTATTTTCTGTCTAATCTTTGTATTAATACTTTAAGGTATACTTGGCACAGGTTATGAACTTTCAAGTTTTGAGACTGGTTTTAACGACTGCGATCTCTGCGCTGATTTGAATTCACTTTATTTACTCCCATGGGCAGAGGGCAGTGTATTGGCATTGGCCAATCCTCGTGTAAAAATTAAAATTTTCAAATAATTATGTATTAGAGTCACATTAATTTATATACGCTATTGATATGTAACCTTTAATATTTTTGTTTTTAACGGAAAAGCTCTAAAGAAAAAAATGAGGTTTAGATTAAATTCCTATCTAATTTAGAATCGTCTTACTCTCGAGCCTCTCTTTTGTTCTCCTCGGGTAATCCTCTCTCGGCAGATTGAGCGTTTAACTGGTCTGGAACTAAAAGGGTTATTCGCATCAGAACTTGAGTTCATGATTTTCAATGAAACTTCGGCAAGTGCCCGCCAAAAACATTGGGAAAATTTACAAACTGTTCAACCATATAATCAGTGGATGAATATAGGTGAAAGTAGTGGTTTAGAACCATTTATGCGTAACGTACGGAATAAACTTGAGGAAGCAGGTAGAACGGTAAAATATTGTGAAAATATAATTACAGGAGTATTATTGGAAGCTATTCACCCAGAATTTATGCCCAGCCAGCATGAACTTAATTTTGTACCTGCAGATCCAATGACGATGGCTGATCGGCACATTATAGCAAAACACGGAATTCGCGATATGGCAAAACAGTCGGGAATGACTACATCGTTCGTAGCAAAATTGGATTCTAATGGTTTTGGAAGTGCTTGCCACATTCATAGTTACTGCCTTTATATAAATTCGAACAAATTTTTAAAATTTAGTGTCACTTCAGGATATTAAAACGGGAAAAAATGCATTTTATGACAAAGATGAGGAATTTGGGATGTCAACTTTAGCACGATATTGGATTGCTGGTTTATTAAAGTATGTGCCAGAAGGTGCTTATTTCTTTGCACCATACATCAATTCTTATAAAAGACTTCAACCAAATACGTAGGTTTTTATTTGGAAATTTTTATAAAAATTAAAGTTTTGCGCCAACAAAGTGTTGTTGGGCAGTCGACAATAGAACAAGCGGTTTTCGTTTATGCAAGTCAAAATCGGAAGGAATAAATATAGAATTAAGAATTGGTGGAGCTGATCTGAACCCGTATTTGGCTTTTTCTACGATTATAGCTGCAGGAATTAGTGGTATTGAAGAGAGTGAGTGTTATGAATAAATCCTGAGCTTCTAAAATTTTATATTCAGAACTTGAACTTCCTCCCCCTGCATATGGCAACATTTATAATGAGAAAGAATTTCCTGAATTTCCTAATTCATTGCAAAAAGCAATGGATCTTTTACGAGAATCAAAAATGTTTAATAAAACATTTGGTATAATTATATTGCATTTGGTAATTATTAATTTGAAATTAGGAGAAAATGTAATTCGTCATTATTCAAACGCTGCAAGTGTAGAAATTACTGAATTTTCGAAATATGTTACTGACTGGGAAATTAAAAGAGGATTTGATAGATGTTAAAATCTTCTAATATAATTTTATACATATTATGTATATTTATTATTCACTTTATTACTATATGTATTTACACAAATAATTATTTAAAAAAATTTTTTATTTGAAGCTTAATAAAGTTGAAATACAATGTATAAATAAATAGTATTGCGACTAAATAGTTCGTGTCATCGAAACCCAATTCATCGCTACCATAATTTATTGCAATTGACGAGTTTTCCAATGGGGGTCGATAATCGAAAAAATAGTATGAATTAAAAATTTAACAATTATTTTGCTAAAGTTATCAACCAAGTTTTTGTTTACAATACAGTATTTCCTGTTATGCCGGCAATTTCCGCAACTTTTTATCCGCAAAGTTAGTATTTATTTTCTCAAAAGGATTATTTTTGGAAGGATTATTTGGTTATATACATATAAGTATGTAGTGAATAGCCTTATTTTATATTAAATTTTTTAAAAATGAGTTACAATTACAAAAAATTACTTGTTGAAATTCTTGATAAAACCCATGTAGCAAAATTTCCCCAAAAAATTGAAATTATCCAAAAAGAACGCTTTTGCTTTTGTGTCCAAATGAAGCTATAATCCGTTAATATTTAAAAATAATCCTTTTGAGAAAATAAATATTCTAACTTTGCGGATAAAAAGTTGCGGACAGCCGGCATAAAGGAAAGTACCTACAATACAGAATTTCGATATTTTCTAATACCATTTCGTCCCCAAATGTGGTCGCCACAGAAATCTCGTCCCAAATGTGATTAATAATTATTTCCCATTATTTTACACAAATGAATTTAAAACATTATAAAATAAACTACATACATATTACGATCGGTGTTTACAAATAAAAACCTTATTACTTTCCCAATATAGTTTCAAATCATATAATATTTCGTCTTTGATTTTTTTAATTTTATTTTTATAATTCATAGACTTTATACCCAATATAAACAAACTCCTCAGATTTTTTGCATTTTGTGACTCCTACATATAAAAATGTCAGGGATTTCCTTTCTCTTTGTCCCTGAAAAATCAACGACAAACATTATCATAAAACCTCATTATTTTCATTTGCGTGTAAACCAAATGATAAGCGTTTGAAAGAGAAAGAGAGAGCAGTAAACATTACGAAAATATTTATCAAAATTGTAGTAATTTGCTAAAATTTTTTCATAATAAGTATTAGGGTGTTGTTGCATGAGTAAAGAAATGATCGACGAACGATTGTTTGTGTACAATAGCAAAAAAAATAAACCTTACATTGTCTATCATTTATAGTACTAAGTTTTTTCAATTGATCTTTAATCATATTTAGCATATTAAATAATAAGAAGATAATGGAAGAATTAATATTAGCTGAAATAAATTGTAAAAAATACGACAAAAAGAATTTTAACAACATTAATTTCCATTACAACAAAAAAACTATTGCCAATAATTATGTGTTGGAGGCAATTGAAAACGATGAAAACCTTAAGGAATTGACTGAGTCAGTAATTCTACTTAATTTATATTTCCATATAAATAAATAATTTCAGTTATTCTGTTAATTATGCTCACACCATCGGTAGGTATTTAAATACAGTAAGAAATAGACATTTTTCTTTTCGTAGGATTTGTTGGGCTATTATGCGATCACAAACAGTTTACAGACCTATCTGTGGTTCCACCTATGACCTTGCTTCCTTCACCATTCCCTATGGAACTTTTCCAAAAAGCTATCTCAGTCCAAACTACATTGAACGAACTTTATTTTCGCATTTCTTTGGATTATGAATTTTTGATCGAAGCTTATCGAGATGTAGTAAAAGCAGATAAATGGGTCGCGCGTCAAGTCGAGATGCTTAAGACTGTGCATGCTGACGGCATCCGCCAAAAATATGTTTTGCAAGTTCTACGCGCTGACTACATGACGCATTGCGAAAATAACCAAAACATTGAATTAAAACAAGTTATACTGATTTTTAAAATTGTCTTTTAAAATTAAGATTTAGATTGAAATCAATATGGGACCGGGAGGTGTTGGGTTTGCGCCAAAAATTTCAAAATTACACAGAAAAATGCTCGATAAAGTTGAGAGCTTGCAAGGTTGTTCACTAACATCGATGAGCGAAGCAGCAATTCCACAAGGTCAGAAAATTGCCGAAGCCCTATTTCAAGCATGGAAGTTATTTGGTGATCCAAAGGCAATTGTTGTTCTAGTTTTTGATTCGGTAGATTTTTAATCGATAATTATAAATGTTTTTAATATATTTTTCATAAATTAAAAAATAAATAAATATTATTATTCAAAACAGAAACTATTCCCAATCCAACATCATGAACAAGTTCAATTTGTTCAGTTTGACTTGGAAAAATTAGCAAATAATGAAGGACTTAATATAATTGTTTCAAAAATGACTATTGAAGAATGTGCTGACAGGTAGATTTTTAAGGCTTTTTATTATTAGGTAATTTTATTTTTTAATTGTCTATTTTTAAAGAATGTATCTGGAAAAATCCGACTATTCTTTGATGGTCAAAGATGATAAACGTGTGGCGGTGGTTTATATGGTCTATGGATATTCACCAGAGCACTACATAAGCGTAATAATTTAAAATAAACTGGGGTGAATTGGCCAGGGGAACGTTAGTCAAAAAAGAAACCGATTAAGATACAAAATATTTTTTAAATTTTTTTTTGATAAAAAAATATAAATTTTTTGTTTGAAATATAAAAATTTAAAGGAAAAAGAATGGAACTGTCAACTAGACATGGAGAGATCTACTGCAATAATTTCACCTAATATTCGAAGTCAGTTGAGCGGAACAAAAAAAGTTCAACAATTACTTGCAAAGCCTAACGTACTTGAACGGTTTTTAAAAAATAGGCCTAAACAGATTGATGAATTAAAGGTAAGAAAGGAAATTTATCTGAACGAAAATTCATTACAAAATCTAAAATTATTATAAATTCACTGTATTCTAAACGATAGAGCACATTCACTGGTATATGGAGTCTTGAGGGAAATGATTCACAAACTCAAGCACTTGTCAATGATGCAATTGAACACCCTCAAAATTACGTGTTGAAAGCTTTACGCGATGATGGAGTTGGGAATTTTTTTGATGAAAGCATTTCAGAGATGCTGCAAACAATGCCAATTCAAGAAAGGAGTGCTTTCATTTTGCAAAAAAAAATCCGCCCAATTACTGTTAAGGTGAAAATATTATATCATATTATTTAGACTTCTTAGTAATCAAAAATACTTTATTCCTTTATTTATAGAATTACTTGAAGAGGCCATTTCACTCTGCCAAGTTGGAAAATGTTACAAATGAATTAGGTGTCTTTGGAACATTCTTAGGTACCTATGATGGACAGGTTCTCCTTAATAATGTTGATGGACACTTTATTAAGACAAAAGTGAGTTATATTAAAAAAAAGTTAATTAAATAACCTAATTTTCTTCCAGACTTATAATTCAAATCAAGGGGGAATAGGTGAGGGAAGTGGCGTTATTGACTCTGCATTACTTTTCCCTGAAAAACAATTCTTAAAAACTTGCTAAACAATGCAATAATAACAATAAGAATTTCTTCGTATTTCAAAGCATGACAGCTTTATATTCAAAAAGTTAACCTAAAAATACATTAAATTAAACTGCTTATAAAGTTAAACATATTTTATACCATTTTTATAATTTAATAAATTATTTCCCCCTTATTGGAATTCAACTAGAATCTTGCAAAATGTTATCATTAAACCTTTTATTCTTGAAATAATTTGTTGGGTATGATTTTAATTTAAATATGCCTATTCCTGAAATATGCACTATTTATTATAATTTATCCTTTAAATCAAGTTTAATCAATTGAGAAATATGTATTTTGTAAGGCATATGCCGACGAGACTGTCGTGTACGTTTAGGTGAAATAGCGGACATTACAACATGTGATTTTCCGCATATTTAAAAATTGCCCTCAAAGTATTTTACCCTCATAAATAAAGGCATTATAAGGGGTAAAATCTATTAAGCATATTAATACACTCAAGACGGCATTGCCGAAAAATTGCATCTAATGTAATGCGAGCGTTAATTGACTAATAAATGAATCTAAAATGAAATTAGTAGAGGTTATTTACGCTAGCTATGGGGGGATAGGGTAAATAAAATAGACGTGTAATCACATAGTCTGTCCGAAATTTGTTAATCCATTAATTATTATTATTTTTAAAATTAATTAAAATATAAAATCCTAATTTTAATTTACAATTCATCTTATCAAAATATTATTAGTTTATATTTTTGTTGAAAATTATGTTTTTATTTTTTAATTATCCTGATTTTAGTTATAATGACCGTGGGCAGTTATTTTAACTTTGGAACATTTATATTCCTTTTAATTCTGAATTCCTTCACTTTCGGTGACTTCAGCAACCATCATTATATAGATGCACCGGTAAATCCTTCAATGGGACATAAGCATCATCAAGTGACTAACAACAAGAGGCATCACGATGAAATGGATAATCCTTCTCATTTTGATGGACCGCATAATTTTATTCGAAAAACAAATAAAAAACGAAAAACTCTTGATAATCCCAAGATAATGCTTGTGATCTGGGGTATGAATGGAGAAATAATTGAGGATCCACACATAATGTTGAGGCACATGGAAAAAAATGAGGGCATTGTTTCTAATGCGGAGCACCTACCAAAAACAGAACGTAAATTCATAAATATTTAAAATCCAAGCATATTTACTAGTATTTTTTTCAAGTGACACCTCTAATAGACTGTTCAGAAGACTTACCAGCTAATGGGATCCAAACGGAACATTGCCATTATGATTTACATCTCGGAAATGGAGTAACCAATATTACGTTTAGAAATCCAGAAATAAGGGGCAAAGTTGAAATATCATATGTAAGTTTATATTTAAATCATATGATATATATTCAGGCGATAAATGAAGAATCACATCGCATCAGTTATATTGAAGATATTGATACGCTCAAAGTTGCAGCAGATTATAGTATAATTTTAAAAATTGGCTGTTCTTTTTTAAAATATCTATAATAAACTTTTTATATGCAACTATTTAACTTTAATTCAGATCACAGCGGACACAAAGAATTCCACCATAAGCAAGACTTTGGCTCAGAAACTGTCGAACATCGTAATATTCTACATCTTTTCTACCATAATTTTAAACCATTTACTTACAGTTTGTGTTCTAATATTTTAATTGTTACATAAATTTAATAGTTTATCACATACATGGTATAATTTTCCTGCATAATTCTGATAGAACGAAACTAAATACGATTCCATTAGTTGCAAAAGAATCTTGTGCACATGTAGAATATGACGTTGATCATGGTGATTTAAGTTAAATATTTTTATTTTTTTTTATTTTCAGACCATAATTTTGGAAATATTCCATATGAATTTTATCATGATTCAGTTACAGGAAATTTTCGAATCACAATTAAAAATGGCTATGGACTGGATCCGTTGCGAAAAAATGAGCCAAATTATGGCAAAATTCGCATCGCCGTAGTTTGTATTTTTATTTTAAAAACATTTTATTATAAGCGTGGAAACTTTTTTAAATCATTTTTAGGCATACAACGAAGAATCTTTTCGAATAAAAGAGCGACGAGTCTACACAATCAAGATTTCAGATTATTTGCGTGATAGTCATGATAACTTTGAGAAGGCTGTAAATCATCATACTGAAAAAAAACCTTCACGTGTGCTTTATCTTTGGGCGGACAAGGAGAAAATGAAATATGGCCCATTTCCCCTGAGGCAGCGTGAGTATTCGCTTCAATTCAAAATGATTAATACTGATAATGCTTTCGATAAACCATTCTCAACTGCCCCAATGAATTGGCAGAAATGGCTAAAAATAAGAGATGAAGATGATGGTACGGCTTTATTATTAAGACAAAAAATCTTTTCATTTAATCTTATGTGTTTTATAGTACATAAAATTATACATTAATAAAATAAATGAAGCATTTTAGAGGAAATTCTAAACATTGAAAGTACTCACATCGAGCATCAACCTGACGGAGCTCTCATAGCTAATGTCAAATTGAGTAAGACTATTGCAGAGGGATTTCACCTTCACATTGTACTGTTTTTAATTATTATATGCTGAACATTTTTACTTACATTAACTAAAAATTTAGGACTGTGGTGCTTCGAAGGTAGAATACGTTCTAGAATCATTCAATCATATTATTGACAAATCAGATTGGATTGCATTGCATAAAACAATAGAGACTTCTCCAGAGGTTATTATAACTTAAAAGAACGTCACTTTGTGCATACAAAGGACGGTTCTATGTTATATATAGTATGATATTGTAAATGAACTATTACAAATATTGAGTCAATATCTAAATTGAATTTAGGTTCTAGTGCGTGTTAAATATGTTGATTTGTCTGAAGAACCACAAAGATCTCAGTTTGAACTTCGTTACAAGTATTCTGGGCGTGGCGAACACCCGCTTATGGAAGAAAAATTTGAGGAAAACAATAAAAAATTATTAAACAATTCCATAAATTATCCTCATGGAGTTGAACATGCATTGTCTTTAATGAAAGAAAATCATGGTCATTTTAATTAATTAATACTAATTTAATTTTTCCAGATAGATTAGGATTATCTTAATAAAATACTCTAATTATGCAATTTAGATAACAATTCACAATATTCTTCATCCTCACGGCCTAACACATACCAAACTTCTCATGGTTTTCCATCGCAACATGTTACGGAATTGCCAGCAAATTCACGCCAAATGCATTCGAGTAAAACTCCACCAGCACATTATGAACCAAATGATGGTTATTATACTCCTCCATATTCTTCTACTCCCTATTCTCATGCTCCTCATTCTCCTCCATCCTATTCACAGCAGCGACAAGGTTATGATTCATCAACTGAAGATGAAGAGGGATATCAAGGTCTTATTAATAATTCTTAAAAATCAAAGAAACAAATTCCAATATCATTATTATATTTTTAAATTCATTTCAACAAACATAACAATAGATTTGAATGATCCATACCATATGGGTTCAAATGATCCACACGCACGTTCTTCTCCATATGGTCGATCACCAGGCCATTTTGTAACGCAATAAAGAGTAATTCTTGAGGTTAATTGCGTAAGTTTAATTAAAACGAGATTAAGTGAGAATATGTAAAAATATGTAAGTCGCCAGCTTATGCTTATATACTACATTACTATTTTAAAATTATCATTAAAAAATTTTCCTTATGCAAAAAGTTGGTGGCGTAATGTTTTTGGGAGCTTAATTTTCTATTCATTGAGTCTTATTTTTGATAGACTTTTTATAAAAATTCAAAATACTTTTCAGTAATTAGTTCTGCATTATTTAGTGATATAATAAAAGCTTGTTTAAAATAGGACAAAAATTTTGGGGTAAAATATTACATCGAACATTCAAAAAATCTGACTCAATGATTTTTATCATTATCTTTCCTTATAGAAATTATATCTTCAAATTTCCTTGTCTATTTTACAAAATCTGTGTATTTTTTTTAACTATAGTATCAATAGATAACAGAATTTCCTTAATTTTGATTTTTGAAAGTAAGCTAGGAATGTCAAAAGTAATTAAATAAATTTGAATAAATAATTGATTAATAAATTGGTTAAATTAAACGTATTAAATATTGACTTTTTGATTTTTAAAATAACATTAAATATAATAATAAGTTGGTGAACAGATAGATAAATAATTAATCTTGATAAATTTCTGAAAGTGTCTGGTCATAGTTTTCTTCTTCAATAGCATCTGTACTATTTTGTTGCCTTACCCAATCAGATTCCGTCTCAACAAAAATTCCACTTCCATCTGTTGCTGGCAAATATGTGTGTGCTAATTGTAAGTCGTCTCCCTCCTCCTGTTAATATTCAACATAAAAGTTGTACATAATACGTAAAGAAACCATTCCTGCTGTTGACTTTTTCCATTCTAACAAGCTACGCGTTACATAGTCAAGTATGCGCTTGGATGTTATTTTCTGATCATTTCCAGTAAGAACTTCTGCCAGTATTTTATTTATGCCAAGTATCTCGCTTGCCTCTCGAATATACATATCTAATTCATTTTCTGTACCTAAACATTTTAATCTAGTATAATTTGCCAAATTTTTTATATTATATTTGCGTGGGCTATATACTTACATCTGTTTGTAAGCTGCGCGAGCTGAACTTCATGCGTAGCTGTAAATCAAAAGTTACATTAATTCTACAAAAGAATGATATAAATTTTTTATACAAAATGCGTCATCGAGTTCAAACAACTCAAGCTGAGGCTGCGGAAGTTCACGGAACTGTGGTGGGAAAACCTGAATATTTTTAAGTATCTTAATAATTGATGTAATAATTACTGCGGGTTGATATGGTGGCATTGGAACCTTTTAATGAATTGTTAGATTAAATTTTCGCAAGATATCTACCTGAAAAGTTGGTATAACCAAAGTAAGTGGTTCGTACTTCAATCCAATTCTTTCGTAAATTCTATAAATTTAACGTATATTTTAATATTTAAAAACTTTTACCTTTTCGCTTCTGGCCAATCCTCAAGACTAATTGAAGAAAGTGATTGATCAAAAAGTTTAATAAAGTCACCGAAGTAGTTATTATCATATTCGTTCTCTTGTAGGCATAATTTAAGTTTATCTTAAAATAAAATCATTATAACAAATAGAGTGGAAAAATTCCAAAAATATGTTAAAGTACTTGACAACAAAAGATTGTCAGGTATTGGCTGATAATCTGTGATATTTGGTTCGGCAGCATCAATTTGATTTAATTCAATGGAACCAGACAAGAATTTTAGAATGACGTCCTAAGTTATAAAAATTTAATTGTTAAAATAAAATCATACAAAAATTTTGGAATTATCCTCTTTATCGAAATAATCATCTACAAACATTCGCACAGATCCTTATAAAGTATATGTTATGGAATGGCAAAAATAAAGCATAATACCACATACAGCCAATCTGCCATTACCATGTTCCTTTAATAAATTATAATTTCCTTAAAATAGAAGAAAAAGGCAGTATTTCATACTGTTTTCACATAATGAAAGGCACAGACAGGTCTTGAAATTGGATAACAAACAGTACCAGTTGAGAGAATACTGATTGACTTACGATTAACATTTAATGTACAGCCATTGGGATAAATAAACTCCAAAGAATCACTTGTTAAAATAAATAGAAATTATATTTTTAAAGATTTAACACCTGAAGTTATTATCCTCTTCAGTATCTCCGTGTAAATTGGAGAAACTTTTATCCGATATATTTGGCAGAAATGTTGAAATTGAAGATCGTTGTGCTTGAAATATGCCAGCTGTTATAGGAAGTGTGCGATTTATTACACCATTTGAAATCAAGGCCTCCTTAGGGTTGAAATATTTATGAAAGATTGTACGAATAACGGAATCTGTGATGGGATTATACACATACTAATAGAGAAAATTCAAGACCCAATTCCTTACCATTGTTGAAGGAAATTCCGAATTCTTCAAGCAAAAAATTAATATTTGTACCATTATTTTCTTCTCCTCCTTCACTAGATAAAACAAAAAGTGATCCACCATATTGGATGAATTTTCGTAGGGCCGAAAACTTAAAAAGCAAATTTAGTGTTAAAATGTAGACAACTAAAGATGGGAATTTTGTAAGTGGATAAATTTGTACTCCTGTCAAGCAAGAAAAAAAACCTCGTCCTCTGTAAATTTTAACCTCGGAGAAGGCAAAACAAAAATACGACATTTAGTGAGATTAGCTTCGGTTATTTCATCAAACTGATACCTAAACTGATTTATAAAATATTACAGTTAATTTGTAATTACGTTTCAACTTCCCATCCATTTCTTATTTGTTTATGTAATTGTCGAAAATTGACATGGATATTATATTCCTCACCTTTTGATTGATTAAAAACGATTAGATTTGAGCTATACATATGTATTTATTGGAAAAACAGAACAGAATGAAGATAATGAAAAGTGTGTATTTATGTTGTCATAGTAACTTATTCTATTTTAGCAAAATTTAGTGTGGGAGAAATTTCAGGCCTTAAAATATTCATAAGTGAAATTTTGGCAATTTCCAATTTAATAAAAACTTAGGTTTGAGCTTAATAGTTCACCATATAAAAATTAATGTCCGTACCTTTATTTACTCATTATAATTTCTATTAAAATGTATAACAAAATTTTGAAAAAAAAAATCAACTTTAAAATGCTAAATAATGATAATTTAATCAAATATTAAAACATAGACTATTTTTCCTTTTTAGCTTTAATTTCCATATGTAGAAGTTGGTTTTGGAGACGTTTTTCTTCTATCTGTTCCTAAAAAATTTGCAAATTATACATATTATGAACGGAAAAAAATACCTTTAATAGAATTTTTTGCAAATGGAGATTTTCCAACTTAGCCCGTTTTAATGCTTTTTCAAGTTCAATATCTGAATCACTAGAAGTCCCAACTATCGGAGATTGTGAATGTGCGCGAATGTTAAACTGTTGATCTAATGCTTTCCGTTTATGAATATTATGTTGATTATGATCCTGTAATTTAAAAAAGAATTGTATAATAATTAATATACTTATTTTGCTAGATTAGAAACAAAACTGATTAAAAAAACCTCAATTAAATATTTTGTCGAGGACATTGGCTGTTGATCAAAGTCTCCATCAGTAAAACCAGTCTTAGATTGGCTTCTATCAAAACAATATTTAGGAGTCAATGTTGTTGTCACGGGTGCCTCACGAATTAGCTCAAGCATTTGATTTATAGACGTGTAAGGTTTTCTTTCAATTTCAGCAAAGTCATCATCAGAATGACCACAATTACCGTTAACAGAGCCTGATAAATACAAAAAATTGTTGATAATTTTTATTAGTCACCATTATCTATTAAATACTGCTTCTTTTGTAATGAACTGTCATTAAAGCCATTATCTACAAAAAGTTCGATCGGGGATCTTACTGGCTCATCATCTGCATTCCAACCCGTAAGCCCTATGGTGCTGATTATTTCAATGACAATTTTGTCAATCTGAAAAATATTAAAATTGTTTCAAATAGTTATGTAAAGTAGTATGTAACGTTAAATAATAAGGTTATTAAATACAAAATGAATTACCTCTGTAAATACAACGGAATCTTCGCCTACTGTTTTGGCCTTGTTCAATTTAGCCATTGTGTCACGACGAATGGGAGCCCATACACAGTCACGGATCTGAATTAATTTGCTTACAAAATACATATCTTTATTTAAAAACCTCTTTCCAGGATTTCTTTGCATACTGAGAAGCCCCTTGATTTACAGCCTGCTGTCGGATATATTCCCAAAGCTCCTGTTTGCTTTGACGTGAAACCTGTGATGAATGAGAGAAGAGTGGCTCTTTAAAATCACGGACTAATTTTGCAATTGCTAGGCGATGAGAACACATTTTAAAATTTGAAAAACTAAATTACGCAAAAATGATAAAATGGATAAATCCGATGAAGTAAAATACTAAATTTTAAAAAATATATATATACTATGTACATTGAGGCAATAAAATTATAACACGTTATTTTAGATATATGTACATATCGAATGAAGAAATCTAGTCATCAATTTATGATCCCTAATAAAAATAAAGACGGAACGAAATGTCAATCCTATGCAATTGTCATGTCTATCTATTTTTGTCAGTTATTCTAGCGTTTTGTTTGTCTATGTTTTTTTGTCTAACTATCATTGGTTTTCATATCTAACGTCTACACTCATAATTTTTCGCTCACTTTAACCAACATCAATCAATAGATGGAATAATAGATATATCGTACGTACATATATACATTATGAATGACAAATATAAAACATGTACATATCTTGAAGCAAACGTCATAGGTTTAAAAAGGTAAAAAGATGATTAGAAAAATTTTATTGAAGTATTTAAATAGATCAAAATAATTAGGACAACTTAATTCTGTGAAATGTTATACATGTCAGATAAATTCTCCAGTTAGTACTAAATTCAATTTAAGCGAAATTCATGAAGGATTATTATGTGGTAATTGATCATTTGTGAAGAATAACAAAAAATTGAACTTTACAAAAAATTAAATATACTTAGAATTTAATAAATTCATACATCTGAATCATATAAATTATTATTCATAATTTTATTAATAACTTATTTCGATAGATTTTTCATGTTCTCACTTAGTTTCCTTATTCTATTAAAGATGGACAAAGTTTGGTCTAATTGATTAAAATGTCAGCAGTTAAATCACTTTCAAGATTAATTCATTAAACCTATTTATTGTTTTTCATTTGTTTCTTTTAGTACTCACATATGTAGTGGTAGTTAATGATTAACCAATTTTATTATTATATATTCACCTCAAATACTTTCTATATCCTCAATAAAATAATTAAATTGATTTAGCTTATTTACAAAACATGCTCATATGGTTGTTTACAGCATTAAAATCAGCTGTTCATAGTTATTTATTAATCTAAACAATTTTTTAATGTTAAATCGTCTAATCTGTAGTATTTTATTCAATTGACAATTATAATTAACTTGCCTTGCATCAGAGTATGTTAATCGATTTGAAATGAACTTCTTCGGTCCTTGCAAAAAATAAATGATTTCCAATTATATTTTATTATTTAATTTATTTATTTGCTTTGGAGCTTCATTGTCTAATAATTATCCAAAATGTCGTAATTATCAACAAGCATGTGCTGTTGAATTATTGAAATTTCCGTCATTAGTTGCTGAGGACAGAGATGGCTTTGATGAAAAACAAAAGGATGATGAAAAAGTAGTGCAAGAGGGATCTGGAGAAGATAATGATATTGAACAAATACACTTTGTGCCAATTAGAATGTCCTTTCCTGTTTATGATGAATTTGTATCAACTACACCAACTTATGATTATTCGATGGATCCTGTTGAAAAAATTCAGCATCAAGTTTGCTCCTGCCTGGGTGGTGAATTTTTTATGATAATAATAATCAAGTTGCAAATTTTCATAAATACATTTTATAACGTGCCATCTATAATAACATTTTATTTGTCTAAAAATCTAAAATTGCGTAAATTTGATACATATTTTTTCAATAATATCTATGTTGTTTTTATTTTCAGAAGAAAAATGTGGCAATTTTAATAATAACGAACAAATATTGGAATTAAGTAATCAAATAAGATTTGAATTTTGCAAACCACTTGATGAAATATTTAAAGTTAAATGTAAAGGAATGCGGACATTAGCTCGCGTAATCGGGAGAATAGATATGGAAAGTAAGTTAAGCAGAGATTATATAGGCTTGTACATATACCCAGAAAATTAGTAAGTAAAAATTTTTATGTTTGGTTAGTTCATGTAAGATAATTATTGGAGTATGAAATACTCTTTTAATTTAAATTAATTGAAAATTGAAACAAAATTTTTTCTAAATATTTTTCTATAAATAACAATTTCAGCTGGTGATAGACTAGTACAGGTTAATGATACACTTATTTTTTGCTTATGCGAAACCAATAAATGGATAAGAATGATGGTAGAGCCATGGATTAACGATATGTTTTCATTTTCATATATGTGCATTTGATGAATACTTAGCTAAACGATTAAATTTAATTATATTTTTTGAATTTTCTATGCCACTGGTTAGGTCTTAACGATAAAAAATTTTACTTAATAAATACGTATGAGTTACCTATTCGATACATTTTTAAAATGTATGATGAAAGAGATTTAAAAAGGAAGTGTACCAACAAAAAAAATTCAAAGTACCATTTCAATAAGAATTTCTTCAAAGTATATAAATATATATACTATATAAGAAGCAGAAAAAATTATAATCAATAGAATGTTACATATATTATATAGCATATTTGCTAAATGCCGATAGTTGTGGCATTTTTATTTTATTATGCAATAATCCAATGACATATAGTAAAAGAAAACAGAAAAGTCAACCATGCTTTCCAAAATTATTTTTTGCAGTTTCCTATAATAAATATTTAAGTATTTATCAATAAATAGTTTTTTTTTTGGTGTGCTACAAAAATATGCTTACAGATAATTAGAAAATTTCAGATATTGTATTCATGTCTCATAGTAGCAGTTCTGATAAGACGGATTACGAATTTAGATGGAAAAATCCGAAAGAGATAAAACGAAAGTATGTAATATATATTTTCTATTTAAACTTTTTTTAAAAATGTGCTTAAATTTTAAAGGTGGGAATCGTTTGCTAAATTTGGTCATACATCTGCTCAAGCACCCAAGATTGTAGAAATGACAGGAAAAAATTTTGATAAATGGTAAGAATTCTACTAAATTCTTAATAACTAATCCTCGGTTGAAATAAAAAACAGAATTTTATTATTTTTAGGCTGAAAGATGCTGAAGTGATTGATGGAAAATTAATAACAACAACAATGACAGGAATAGTGAGTTTTATTAGGATTTTATGAATTAAAGGAAAATCTGAACTATTTGTTTGTAGTAATTTTTTTTTTATAAAACAGGCCTTCTCAAAAGTGACTGGGTATAGTTTCGAATTAAAGAAAAAAGTAAGTTAAATTCTTTAGGTCTAAAAAGAAAGCGACGTTCAACGAGGTAAATTTTTTCTATAATTAAATGTAAATTGTCTATGAAAATATATAAGACAAAAATAAATCATGGTTTTATTAATAAAATAAAAACTACCAATACGCATAATAAATTTTATTTTTATATATATGTATTATGGGCTGTAGTATAGTATACCGGAGGCAAAATTTTGTAACAATTGACATACCATTCGATTCGTCTCACCGAGCTGAGTCGAACGGCACCACTCTCATGGTGCGGAAATGCCTATAAGTCGAGATACAGACTCCCGAACATTGAAAAAGTAAAGGGGGAAGTAAGCATGAAAAATTCGAAAATGCAAATGATAGCTCATTCGAAAGAGCTCATCAAGCTGAGTTGAAAGACACCAAAATCTGCTCAATAGGATAATTTTATACGAAGTTATACCTAAAAGATTAAGCTTAATTTAGGTGATTACCGCGGCTGCATTTAGTTTTTCTCAGTATTTTATAGCCATTGATTTACTTAAATCTTCGAGTCTTTTTTTAAGGCTAGGCGATACTTGAAGAGAAAAATCATCAATTAATTTATTAAAATTTCTAGACATTGACGAGTAATTTGAGGAAAAGCCTGAGCTCATAGACTCCAAAAGGAAGAAGTTTTGTAACGGGTCTTATTGATTCAAAATGGAACAAATAGTGCTGAGTTTGATGTTAATCAACTCAGCTTGATGAGCTCTTTCGAATGAGCTATCATTTGCATTTTCGAATTTTTCATCGCAAAAATGAGCTTACTCCCCCCTGTACTTTTTCAATGTTCGGGGGTCTGTATCTCGACTTATAGGCATTTCCGCATCGTGAGAGTGGTGCCGTTCGACTCAGCTCGGTGAGACGAATCGAATGGTATGTCAATTGTTACAAAATTTTGCCTCCGGTATACTATACTATATCCATATTATGTAAAGTTAATATATAATAGACGCAACAAGTTATCATAAACGTGGCCAAGGATAGAGCAAATAACAGCAAAAATGATGTGCAGGCAATTTAATTTCTAAAATAAATATATATATATTTTTAAACAAAATTTTAGGCCGAAATAGATCAAATCTGTTCAAAGTTAGAGGCTATAGAAGGACCAACCTTAAAATCCGTAGCAGAGGCATCAACAGAAGGAAATGTATATGAGAGGTAAAGATCTAGTATTTATAGATTTAATAAGTATCTTAAGATTGACAGATCACAACAAATACACGGGTAAATTAATAAATTAAAAATTAGCACATACATACAATGTGTAAAACCAAATAAACAAACTAAAATACTTATTGTGAGATAAAAATGATAATTAAAGGTGCACATAAGGAGAGGTTCGATAAAGAAGGAAAAGGAAAAGGGAAAGCAGGACGAGGTTGGGATTAGCAAGTATAAAATAAATAACTAAACCAAATTCATATAGAAGACATTGTAGTCAATACAGGATATGTAGCATCATACAAAAATGCAGGTAATAAGAAAAAATATGGGCAAAAAAGTAACTAAAGGCAATAATGCACCATTTATATATAAATTGCTTATAAAGAAGTTTACATAAAAATATATGTTTAAATTTAGGAACCTATGACAAATTACATAAAAATTAATAAGATTGTGAAAAGAAGGATTGAAAATATATACAGATATTTCAAATTTATTTTTTTAGACTGATTTGATAAATTTGTTTATTAAGAGTTATAAATGCAATGGAGTGGATCTTTTTATTTTTGAATTGTGTCAAATTCCAATAAATTGAATTCCAAACCAAAAACAGTGTATTTTTTAACCACTCATGTATATTTTTCCCTTATAAAGACTGTACCTGGTGCCAAATATTTAGAAAATTTTTAAAGTACCAAGGTGCGCAATTAAGAATCTGAAATGAAATTCAGGTACCATTGATTTAAAAAAATTTAATTTTTCCAAAATACAGTGTATTTTTTAACCTCCCATGTATATTTTTTCCTTATAAAGACTGTACCTGGTACCAAATATTTATAAAATTTTTAAACCAAGGTGCGCAATTAAGAATCTGAAATAAAATTCAGG
>JARPZY010000015.1:0-14364 GCA_036172905.1 Meloidogyne graminicola | reverse complement strand
TTAGGAAGTCATATATGACTGTACAATTAGAATTGCGGAAAACTCAAACTCAATTTTTACAAACTCACGGGATGATTTTTAAATAAGTCTCTAGAAACGTCCAAAAATGCAATAAATTGAGTTATCTTTGGTTTCAGACCAGTAGAGTCGCAGCAGCGACTATCCAAAAATTGGCAGCGTGACTGCCTGTATCCGTGAAGAATGACTGAAGTGAGGGTTTATATAGGCTGGTAGTATAACAGTTGTAACAGTCTATAACGGGGGGGGGGGTTATAACACTTGCAAATCAATTATTGGTAATTGATAAAACATATAGACTTAACAATGTACAACTGTTGTAATTCTTCAATTTACAAGTGTTTTTGGGTTTAAAAAAAAATTGTAATTTTCTGATGGTAATGTAATTGTACATTACTGTAAAAGGGTGTTACGAAGTGTTCTGACGCAATGAGCTGATCCATTGGGCTTTGGTGGTATCAAACATCACTTATTTCAATCAACATGTTTTTGAGATCGATGGCCATTGAAAGACAAGGATCTGGTATATCCATTTATCAATCTCTTCATTCAAATTAAATTACAATGTCTACACTGTTACAAACAGAAGGATGGAAGAATTAAAATTGAAAAATATTGATTAATCCAATTATAGATACCACTAAAAAACTTCATAAACCACCAAAGCCAATGGACGAACGTAGCCGGAAACCACGTAACATGTATCCGGGCATTTATTAGAGTCTGGAAGGGGGTCATTTGAGTCTCGGAAAAGGGTCATTTGAGTGAGAGAGAGAGAGAGAGAGAGAAGGAGGAGAGAGAGAGAGAGAGAAGGGAAAGGAGAGAGAGAAGGGAAGAGAAGCAAGAAGGGGAGGGAGTATAAGGCTAAAGGAAGAGAAGGGGGGTGTAAGGAAAAAAGAGTTAAAAGGGGGGGTGGGGGTGTAAAAGTATAAGCTTATTTACATTTAAATATAGAAGTTAAGTGACATAAGGACAGGCATTTACTAGGTATTTGGTTTTAACTATTGATGGCCATAGAGTGAATTATCTGTAGCCATAGGTTTACGTAGGTATAAGAACACACACATATAGAAGAAGAAGGGGGAAGAAGAAGAAAAGGGACAGGAGGGAGAGTGGGAAGAAGAAGAAAAGGGACAGGAGGGAGAGTGGGAAGGAGGAGGAGAGAGAGAGAGAGAAGGAGGAGAGACAGTAGAAGGTAAAGGTATTGATTAATCCAATTATAGATACCACTAAAAAACTTCATAAACCACCAAAGCCAATGGACGAACGTAGCCGGAAACCACGTAACATGTATCCGGGCATTTATTAGAGTCTGGAAGGGGGTCATTTGAGTCTCGGAAAAGGGTCATTTGAGTGAGAGAGAGAAGGAGGAGAGAGAGAGAGAGAGAGAAGGGAAAGGAGAGAGAGAAGGGAAGAGAAGCAAGAAGGGGAGGGAGTATAAGGCTAAAGGAAGAGAAGGGGGGTGTAAGGAAAAAAGAGTTAAAAGGGGGGGTGGGGGTGTAAAAGTATAAGCTTATTTACATTTAAATATAGAAGTTAAGTGACATAAGGACAGGCATTTACTAGGTATTTGGTTTTAACTATTGATGGCCATAGAGTGAATTATCTGTAGCCATAGGTTTACGTAGGTATAAGAACACACACATATAGAAGAAGAAGGGGGAAGAAGAAGAAAAGGGACAGGAGGGAGAGTGGGAAGAAGAAGAAAAGGGACAGGAGGGAGAGTGGGAAGGAGGAGGAGAGAGAGAGAGAGAGAGAGAGAAGGAGGAGAGACAGTAGAAGGTAAAGGTATTGATTAATCCAATTATAGATACCACTAAAAAACTTCATAAACCACCAAAGCCAATGGACGAACGTAGCCGGAAACCACGTAACATGTATCCGGGCATTTATTAGAGTCTGGAAGGGGGTCATTTGAGTCTCGGAAAAGGGTCATTTGAGTGAGAGAGAGAGAGAGAGAGAGAAGGAGGAGAGAGAGAGAGAGAGAAGGGAAAGGAGAGAGAGAAGGGAAGAGAAGCAAGAAGGGGAGGGAGTATAAGGCTAAAGGAAGAGAAGGGGGGTGTAAGGAAAAAAGAGTTAAAAGGGGGGGTGGGGGTGTAAAAGTATAAGCTTATTTACATTTAAATATAGAAGTTAAGTGACATAAGGACAGGCATTTACTAGGTATTTGGTTTTAACTATTGATGGCCATAGAGTGAATTATCTGTAGCCATAGGTTTACGTAGGTATAAGAACACACACATATAGAAGAAGAAGGGGGAAGAAGAAGAAAAGGGACAGGAGGGAGAGTGGGAAGAAGAAGAAAAGGGACAGGAGGGAGAGTGGGAAGGAGGAGGAGAGAGAGAGAGAGAAGGAGGAGAGACAGTAGAAGGTAAAGGTATTGATTAATCCAATTATAGATACCACTAAAAAACTTCATAAACCACCAAAGCCAATGGACGAACGTAGCCGGAAACCACGTAACATGTATCCGGGCATTTATTAGAGTCTGGAAGGGGGTCATTTGAGTCTCGGAAAAGGGTCATTTGAGTGAGAGAGAGAAGGAGGAGAGAGAGAGAGAGAGAAGGGAAAGGAGAGAGAGAAGGGAAGAGAAGCAAGAAGGGGAGGGAGTATAAGGCTAAAGGAAGAGAAGGGGGGTGTAAGGAAAAAAGAGTTAAAAGGGGGGGTGGGGGTGTAAAAGTATAAGCTTATTTACATTTAAATATAGAAGTTAAGTGACATAAGGACAGGCATTTACTAGGTATTTGGTTTTAACTATTGATGGCCATAGAGTGAATTATCTGTAGCCATAGGTTTACGTAGGTATAAGAACACACACATATAGAAGAAGAAGGGGGAAGAAGAAGAAAAGGGACAGGAGGGAGAGTGGGAAGAAGAAGAAAAGGGACAGGAGGGAGAGTGGGAAGGAGGAGGAGAGAGAGAGAGAGAAGGAGGAGAGACAGTAGAAGGTAAAGGTATTGATTAATCCAATTATAGATACCACTAAAAAACTTCATAAACCACCAAAGCCAATGGACGAACGTAGCCGGAAACCACGTAACATGTATCCGGGCATTTATTAGAGTCTGGAAGGGGGTCATTTGAGTCTCGGAAAAGGGTCATTTGAGTGAGAGAGAGAAGGAGGAGAGAGAGAGAGAGAGAAGGGAAAGGAGAGAGAGAAGGGAAGAGAAGCAAGAAGGGGAGGGAGTATAAGGCTAAAGGAAGAGAAGGGGGGTGTAAGGAAAAAAGAGTTAAAAGGGGGGGTGGGGGTGTAAAAGTATAAGCTTATTTACATTTAAATATAGAAGTTAAGTGACATAAGGACAGGCATTTACTAGGTATTTGGTTTTAACTATTGATGGCCATAGAGTGAATTATCTGTAGCCATAGGTTTACGTAGGTATAAGAACACACACATATAGAAGAAGAAGGGGGAAGAAGAAGAAAAGGGACAGGAGGGAGAGTGGGAAGAAGAAGAAAAGGGACAGGAGGGAGAGTGGGAAGGAGGAGGAGAGAGAGAGAGAGAAGGAGGAGAGACAGTAGAAGGTAAAGGTATTGATTAATCCAATTATAGATACCACTAAAAAACTTCATAAACCACCAAAGCCAATGGACGAACGTAGCCGGAAACCACGTAACATGTATCCGGGCATTTATTAGAGTCTGGAAGGGGGTCATTTGAGTCTCGGAAAAGGGTCATTTGAGTGAGAGAGAGAAGGAGGAGAGAGAGAGAGAGAGAAGGGAAAGGAGAGAGAGAAGGGAAGAGAAGCAAGAAGGGGAGGGAGTATAAGGCTAAAGGAAGAGAAGGGGGGTGTAAGGAAAAAAGAGTTAAAAGGGGGGGTGGGGGTGTAAAAGTATAAGCTTATTTACATTTAAATATAGAAGTTAAGTGACATAAGGACAGGCATTTACTAGGTATTTGGTTTTAACTATTGATGGCCATAGAGTGAATTATCTGTAGCCATAGGTTTACGTAGGTATAAGAACACACACATATAGAAGAAGAAGGGGGAAGAAGAAGAAAAGGGACAGGAGGGAGAGTGGGAAGAAGAAGAAAAGGGACAGGAGGGAGAGTGGGAAGGAGGAGGAGAGAGAGAGAGAGAAGGAGGAGAGACAGTAGAAGGTAAAGGTATTGATTAATCCAATTATAGATACCACTAAAAAACTTCATAAACCACCAAAGCCAATGGACGAACGTAGCCGGAAACCACGTAACATGTATCCGGGCATTTATTAGAGTCTGGAAGGGGGTCATTTGAGTCTCGGAAAAGGGTCATTTGAGTGAGAGAGAGAAGGAGGAGAGAGAGAGAGAGAGAAGGGAAAGGAGAGAGAGAAGGGAAGAGAAGCAAGAAGGGGAGGGAGTATAAGGCTAAAGGAAGAGAAGGGGGGTGTAAGGAAAAAAGAGTTAAAAGGGGGGTGGGGGTGTAAAAGTATAAGCTTATTTACATTTAAATATAGAAGTTAAGTGACATAAGGACAGGCATTTACTAGGTATTTGGTTTTAACTATTGATGGCCATAGAGTGAATTATCTGTAGCCATAGGTTTACGTAGGTATAAGAACACACACATATAGAAGAAGAAGGGGGAAGAAGAAGAAAAGGGACAGGAGGGAGAGTGGGAAGAAGAAGAAAAGGGACAGGAGGGAGAGTGGGAAGGAGGAGGAGAGAGAGAGAGAGAAGGAGGAGAGACAGTAGAAGGTAAAGGTATTGATTAATCCAATTATAGATACCACTAAAAAACTTCATAAACCACCAAAGCCAATGGACGAACGTAGCCGGAAACCACGTAACATGTATCCGGGCATTTATTAGAGTCTGGAAGGGGGTCATTTGAGTCTCGGAAAAGGGTCATTTGAGTGAGAGAGAGAAGGAGGAGAGAGAGAGAGAGAGAAGGGAAAGGAGAGAGAGAAGGGAAGAGAAGCAAGAAGGGGAGGGAGTATAAGGCTAAAGGAAGAGAAGGGGGTGTAAGGAAAAAAGAGTTAAAAGGGGGGGTGGGGGTGTAAAAGTATAAGCTTATTTACATTTAAATATAGAAGTTAAGTGACATAAGGACAGGCATTTACTAGGTATTTGGTTTTAACTATTGATGGCCATAGAGTGAATTATCTGTAGCCATAGGTTTACGTAGGTATAAGAACACACACATATAGAAGAAGAAGGGGGAAGAAGAAGAAAAGGGACAGGAGGGAGAGTGGGAAGAAGAAGAAAAGGGACAGGAGGGAGAGTGGGAAGGAGGAGGAGAGAGAGAGAGAGAAGGAGGAGAGACAGTAGAAGGTAAAGGTATTGATTAATCCAATTATAGATACCACTAAAAAACTTCATAAACCACCAAAGCCAATGGACGAACGTAGCCGGAAACCACGTAACATGTATCCGGGCATTTATTAGAGTCTGGAAGGGGGTCATTTGAGTCTCGGAAAAGGGTCATTTGAGTGAGAGAGAGAAGGAGGAGAGAGAGAGAGAGAGAAGGGAAAGGAGAGAGAGAAGGGAAGAGAAGCAAGAAGGGGAGGGAGTATAAGGCTAAAGGAAGAGAAGGGGGGTGTAAGGAAAAAAGAGTTAAAAGGGGGGTGGGGGTGTAAAAGTATAAGCTTATTTACATTTAAATATAGAAGTTAAGTGACATAAGGACAGGCATTTACTAGGTATTTGGTTTTAACTATTGATGGCCATAGAGTGAATTATCTGTAGCCATAGGTTTACGTAGGTATAAGAACACACACATATAGAAGAAGAAGGGGGAAGAAGAAGAAAAGGGACAGGAGGGAGAGTGGGAAGAAGAAGAAAAGGGACAGGAGGGAGAGTGGGAAGGAGGAGGAGAGAGAGAGAGAGAAGGAGGAGAGACAGTAGAAGGTAAAGGTATTGATTAATCCAATTATAGATACCACTAAAAAACTTCATAAACCACCAAAGCCAATGGACGAACGTAGCCGGAAACCACGTAACATGTATCCGGGCATTTATTAGAGTCTGGAAGGGGTCATTTGAGTCTCGGAAAAGGGTCATTTGAGTGAGAGAGAGAAGGAGGAGAGAGAGAGAGAGAGAAGGGAAAGGAGAGAGAGAAGGGAAGAGAAGCAAGAAGGGGAGGGAGTATAAGGCTAAAGGAAGAGAAGGGGGGTGTAAGGAAAAAAGAGTTAAAAGGGGGGGTGGGGGTGTAAAAGTATAAGCTTATTTACATTTAAATATAGAAGTTAAGTGACATAAGGACAGGCATTTACTAGGTATTTGGTTTTAACTATTGATGGCCATAGAGTGAATTATCTGTAGCCATAGGTTTACGTAGGTATAAGAACACACACATATAGAAGAAGAAGGGGGAAGAAGAAGAAAAGGGACAGGAGGGAGAGTGGGAAGAAGAAGAAAAGGGACAGGAGGGAGAGTGGGAAGGAGGAGGAGAGAGAGAGAGAGAAGGAGGAGAGACAGTAGAAGGTAAAGGTATTGATTAATCCAATTATAGATACCACTAAAAAACTTCATAAACCACCAAAGCCAATGGACGAACGTAGCCGGAAACCACGTAACATGTATCCGGGCATTTATTAGAGTCTGGAAGGGGGTCATTTGAGTCTCGGAAAAGGGTCATTTGAGTGAGAGAGAGAAGGAGGAGAGAGAGAGAGAGAGAAGGGAAAGGAGAGAGAGAAGGGAAGAGAAGCAAGAAGGGGAGGGAGTATAAGGCTAAAGGAAGAGAAGGGGGGTGTAAGGAAAAAAGAGTTAAAAAGGGGGGGTGGGGGTGTAAAAGTATAAGCTTATTTACATTTAAATATAGAAGTTAAGTGACATAAGGACAGGCATTTACTAGGTATTTGGTTTTAACTATTGATGGCCATAGAGTGAATTATCTGTAGCCATAGGTTTACGTAGGTATAAGAACACACACATATAGAAGAAGAAGGGGGAAGAAGAAGAAAAGGGACAGGAGGGAGAGTGGGAAGAAGAAGAAAAGGGACAGGAGGGAGAGTGGGAAGGAGGAGGAGAGAGAGAGAGAGAAGGAGGAGAGACAGTAGAAGGTAAAGGTATTGATTAATCCAATTATAGATACCACTAAAAAACTTCATAAACCACCAAAGCCAATGGACGAACGTAGCCGGAAACCACGTAACATGTATCCGGGCATTTATTAGAGTCTGGAAGGGGGTCATTTGAGTCTCGGAAAAGGGTCATTTGAGTGAGAGAGAGAAGGAGGAGAGAGAGAGAGAGAGAAGGGAAAGGAGAGAGAGAAGGGAAGAGAAGCAAGAAGGGGAGGGAGTATAAGGCTAAAGGAAGAGAAGGGGGGTGTAAGGAAAAAAGAGTTAAAAGGGGGGGTGGGGGTGTAAAAGTATAAGCTTATTTACATTTAAATATAGAAGTTAAGTGACATAAGGACAGGCATTTACTAGGTATTTGGTTTTAACTATTGATGGCCATAGAGTGAATTATCTGTAGCCATAGGTTTACGTAGGTATAAGAACACACACATATAGAAGAAGAAGGGGGAAGAAGAAGAAAAGGGACAGGAGGGAGAGTGGGAAGAAGAAGAAAAGGGACAGGAGGGAGAGTGGGAAGGAGGAGGAGAGAGAGAGAGAGAAGGAGGAGAGACAGTAGAAGGTAAAGGTATTGATTAATCCAATTATAGATACCACTAAAAAACTTCATAAACCACCAAAGCCAATGGACGAACGTAGCCGGAAACCACGTAACATGTATCCGGGCATTTATTAGAGTCTGGAAGGGGGTCATTTGAGTCTCGGAAAAGGGTCATTTGAGTGAGAGAGAGAAGGAGGAGAGAGAGAGAGAGAGAAGGGAAAGGAGAGAGAGAAGGGAAGAGAAGCAAGAAGGGGAGGGAGTATAAGGCTAAAGGAAGAGAAGGGGGGTGTAAGGAAAAAAGAGTTAAAAGGGGGGGTGGGGTGTAAAAGTATAAGCTTATTTACATTTAAATATAGAAGTTAAGTGACATAAGGACAGGCATTTACTAGGTATTTGGTTTTAACTATTGATGGCCATAGAGTGAATTATCTGTAGCCATAGGTTTACGTAGGTATAAGAACACACACATATAGAAGAAGAAGGGGGAAGAAGAAGAAAAGGGACAGGAGGGAGAGTGGGAAGAAGAAGAAAAGGGACAGGAGGGAGAGTGGGAAGGAGGAGGAGAGAGAGAGAGAGAAGGAGGAGAGACAGTAGAAGGTAAAGGTATTGATTAATCCAATTATAGATACCACTAAAAAACTTCATAAACCACCAAAGCCAATGGACGAACGTAGCCGGAAACCACGTAACATGTATCCGGGCATTTATTAGAGTCTGGAAGGGGGTCATTTGAGTCTCGGAAAAGGGTCATTTGAGTGAGAGAGAGAAGGAGGAGAGAGAGAGAGAGAGAAGGGAAAGGAGAGAGAGAAGGGAAGAGAAGCAAGAAGGGGAGGGAGTATAAGGCTAAAGGAAGAGAAGGGGGGTGTAAGGAAAAAAGAGTTAAAAGGGGGGGTGGGGGTGTAAAAGTATAAGCTTATTTACATTTAAATATAGAAGTTAAGTGACATAAGGACAGGCATTTACTAGGTATTTGGTTTTAACTATTGATGGCCATAGAGTGAATTATCTGTAGCCATAGGTTTACGTAGGTATAAGAACACACACATATAGAAGAAGAAGGGGGAAGAAGAAGAAAAGGGACAGGAGGGAGAGTGGGAAGAAGAAGAAAAGGGACAGGAGGGAGAGTGGGAAGGAGGAGGAGAGAGAGAGAGAGAAGGAGGAGAGACAGTAGAAGGTAAAGGTATTGATTAATCCAATTATAGATACCACTAAAAAACTTCATAAACCACCAAAGCCAATGGACGAACGTAGCCGGAAACCACGTAACATGTATCCGGGCATTTATTAGAGTCTGGAAGGGGGTCATTTGAGTCTCGGAAAAGGGTCATTTGAGTGAGAGAGAGAAGGAGGAGAGAGAGAGAGAGAGAAGGGAAAGGAGAGAGAGAAGGGAAGAGAAGCAAGAAGGGGAGGGAGTATAAGGCTAAAGGAAGAGAAGGGGGGTGTAAGGAAAAAAGAGTTAAAAGGGGGGGTGGGGGTGTAAAAGTATAAGCTTATTTACATTTAAATATAGAAGTTAAGTGACATAAGGACAGGCATTTACTAGGTATTTGGTTTTAACTATTGATGGCCATAGAGTGAATTATCTGTAGCCATAGGTTTACGTAGGTATAAGAACACACACATATAGAAGAAGAAGGGGGAAGAAGAAGAAAAGGGACAGGAGGGAGAGTGGGAAGAAGAAGAAAAGGGACAGGAGGGAGAGTGGGAAGGAGGAGGAGAGAGAGAGAGAGAAGGAGGAGAGACAGTAGAAGGTAAAGGTATTGATTAATCCAATTATAGATACCACTAAAAAACTTCATAAACCACCAAAGCCAATGGACGAACGTAGCCGGAAACCACGTAACATGTATCCGGGCATTTATTAGAGTCTGGAAGGGGGTCATTTGAGTCTCGGAAAAGGGTCATTTGAGTGAGAGAGAGAAGGAGGAGAGAGAGAGAGAGAGAAGGGAAAGGAGAGAGAGAAGGGAAGAGAAGCAAGAAGGGGAGGGAGTATAAGGCTAAAGGAAGAGAAGGGGGGTGTAAGGAAAAAAGAGTTAAAAGGGGGGTGGGGGTGTAAAAGTATAAGCTTATTTACATTTAAATATAGAAGTTAAGTGACATAAGGACAGGCATTTACTAGGTATTTGGTTTTAACTATTGATGGCCATAGAGTGAATTATCTGTAGCCATAGGTTTACGTAGGTATAAGAACACACACATATAGAAGAAGAAGGGGGAAGAAGAAGAAAAGGGACAGGAGGGAGAGTGGGAAGAAGAAGAAAAGGGACAGGAGGGAGAGTGGGAAGGAGGAGGAGAGAGAGAGAGAGAAGGAGGAGAGACAGTAGAAGGTAAAGGTATTGATTAATCCAATTATAGATACCACTAAAAAACTTCATAAACCACCAAAGCCAATGGACGAACGTAGCCGGAAACCACGTAACATGTATCCGGGCATTTATTAGAGTCTGGAAGGGGGTCATTTGAGTCTCGGAAAAGGGTCATTTGAGTGAGAGAGAGAAGGAGGAGAGAGAGAGAGAGAGAAGGGAAAGGAGAGAGAGAAGGGAAGAGAAGCAAGAAGGGGAGGGAGTATAAGGCTAAAGGAAGAGAAGGGGGGTGTAAGGAAAAAAGAGTTAAAAGGGGGGGTGGGGGTGTAAAAGTATAAGCTTATTTACATTTAAATATAGAAGTTAAGTGACATAAGGACAGGCATTTACTAGGTATTTGGTTTTAACTATTGATGGCCATAGAGTGAATTATCTGTAGCCATAGGTTTACGTAGGTATAAGAACACACACATATAGAAGAAGAAGGGGGAAGAAGAAGAAAAGGGACAGGAGGGAGAGTGGGAAGAAGAAGAAAAGGGACAGGAGGGAGAGTGGGAAGGAGGAGGAGAGAGAGAGAGAGAAGGAGGAGAGACAGTAGAAGGTAAAGGTATTGATTAATCCAATTATAGATACCACTAAAAAACTTCATAAAACCACCAAAGCCAATGGACGAACGTAGCCGGAAACCACGTAACATGTATCCGGGCATTTATTAGAGTCTGGAAGGGGGTCATTTGAGTCTCGGAAAAGGGTCATTTGAGTGAGAGAGAGAAGGAGGAGAGAGAGAGAGAGAGAAGGGAAAGGAGAGAGAGAAGGGAAGAGAAGCAAGAAGGGGAGGGAGTATAAGGCTAAAGGAAGAGAAGGGGGGTGTAAGGAAAAAAGAGTTAAAAGGGGGGGTGGGGGTGTAAAAGTATAAGCTTATTTACATTTAAATATAGAAGTTAAGTGACATAAGGACAGGCATTTACTAGGTATTTGGTTTTAACTATTGATGGCCATAGAGTGAATTATCTGTAGCCATAGGTTTACGTAGGTATAAGAACACACACATATAGAAGAAGAAGGGGGAAGAAGAAGAAAGGGACAGGAGGGAGAGTGGGAAGAAGAAGAAAAGGGACAGGAGGGAGAGTGGGAAGGAGGAGGAGAGAGAGAGAGAGAAGGAGGAGAGACAGTAGAAGGTAAAGGTATTGATTAATCCAATTATAGATACCACTAAAAAACTTCATAAACCACCAAAGCCAATGGACGAACGTAGCCGGAAACCACGTAACATGTATCCGGGCATTTATTAGAGTCTGGAAGGGGGTCATTTGAGTCTCGGAAAAGGGTCATTTGAGTGAGAGAGAGAAGGAGGAGAGAGAGAGAGAGAGAAGGGAAAGGAGAGAGAGAAGGGAAGAGAAGCAAGAAGGGGAGGGAGTATAAGGCTAAAGGAAGAGAAGGGGGGTGTAAGGAAAAAAGAGTTAAAAGGGGGGGTGGGGGTGTAAAAGTATAAGCTTATTTACATTTAAATATAGAAGTTAAGTGACATAAGGACAGGCATTTACTAGGTATTTGGTTTTAACTATTGATGGCCATAGAGTGAATTATCTGTAGCCATAGGTTTACGTAGGTATAAGAACACACACATATAGAAGAAGAAGGGGGAAGAAGAAGAAAAGGGACAGGAGGGAGAGTGGGAAGAAGAAGAAAAGGGACAGGAGGGAGAGTGGGAAGGAGGAGGAGAGAGAGAGAGAGAAGGAGGAGAGACAGTAGAAGGTAAAGGTATTGATTAATCCAATTATAGATACCACTAAAAAACTTCATAAACCACCAAAGCCAATGGACGAACGTAGCCGGAAACCACGTAACATGTATCCGGGCATTTATTAGAGTCTGGAAGGGGGTCATTTGAGTCTCGGAAAAGGGTCATTTGAGTGAGAGAGAGAAGGAGGAGAGAGAGAGAGAGAGAAGGGAAAGGAGAGAGAGAAGGGAAGAGAAGCAAGAAGGGGAGGGAGTATAAGGCTAAAGGAAGAGAAGGGGGGTGTAAGGAAAAAAGAGTTAAAAGGGGGGGTGGGGGTGTAAAAGTATAAGCTTATTTACATTTAAATATAGAAGTTAAGTGACATAAGGACAGGCATTTACTAGGTATTTGGTTTTAACTATTGATGGCCATAGAGTGAATTATCTGTAGCCATAGGTTTACGTAGGTATAAGAACACACACATATAGAAGAAGAAGGGGGAAGAAGAAGAAAAGGGACAGGAGGGAGAGTGGGAAGAAGAAGAAAAGGGACAGGAGGGAGAGTGGGAAGGAGGAGGAGAGAGAGAGAGAGAAGGAGGAGAGACAGTAGAAGGTAAAGGTATTGATTAATCCAATTATAGATACCACTAAAAAACTTCATAAACCACCAAAGCCAATGGACGAACGTAGCCGGAAACCACGTAACATGTATCCGGGCATTTATTAGAGTCTGGAAGGGGGTCATTTGAGTCTCGGAAAAGGGTCATTTGAGTGAGAGAGAGAAGGAGGAGAGAGAGAGAGAGAGAAGGGAAAGGAGAGAGAGAAGGGAAGAGAAGCAAGAAGGGGAGGGAGTATAAGGCTAAAGGAAGAGAAGGGGGGTGTAAGGAAAAAAGAGTTAAAAGGGGGGGTGGGGGTGTAAAAGTATAAGCTTATTTACATTTAAATATAGAAGTTAAGTGACATAAGGACAGGCATTTACTAGGTATTTGGTTTTAACTATTGATGGCCATAGAGTGAATTATCTGTAGCCATAGGTTTACGTAGGTATAAGAACACACACATATAGAAGAAGAAGGGGGAAGAAGAAGAAAAGGGACAGGAGGGAGAGTGGGAAGAAGAAGAAAGGGACAGGAGGGAGAGTGGGAAGGAGGAGGAGAGAGAGAGAGAGAAGGAGGAGAGACAGTAGAAGGTAAAGGTATTGATTAATCCAATTATAGATACCACTAAAAAACTTCATAAACCACCAAAGCCAATGGACGAACGTAGCCGGAAACCACGTAACATGTATCCGGGCATTTATTAGAGTCTGGAAGGGGGTCATTTGAGTCTCGGAAAAGGGTCATTTGAGTGAGAGAGAGAGAGAGAGAGAAGGAGGAGAGAGAGAGAGAGAGAAGGGAAAGGAGAGAGAGAAGGGAAGAGAAGCAAGAAGGGGAGGGAGTATAAGGCTAAAGGAAGAGAAGGGGGTGTAAGGAAAAAAGAGTTAAAAGGGGGGGTGGGGGTGTAAAAGTATAAGCTTATTTACATTTAAATATAGAAGTTAAGTGACATAAGGACAGGCATTTACTAGGTATTTGGTTTTAACTATTGATGGCCATAGAGTGAATTATCTGTAGCCATAGGTTTACGTAGGTATAAGAACACACACATATAGAAGAAGAAGGGGGAAGAAGAAGAAAAGGGACAGGAGGGAGAGTGGGAAGAAGAAGAAAAGGGACAGGAGGGAGAGTGGGAAGGAGGAGGAGAGAGAGAGAGAGAAGGAGGAGAGACAGTAGAAGGTAAAGGTATTGATTAATCCAATTATAGATACCACTAAAAAACTTCATAAACCACCAAAGCCAATGGACGAACGTAGCCGGAAACCACGTAACATGTATCCGGGCATTTATTAGAGTCTGGAAGGGGGTCATTTGAGTCTCGGAAAAGGGTCATTTGAGTGAGAGAGAGAGAGAGAGAGAAGGAGAGAGAGAGAGAGAAGGGAAAGGAGAGAGAGAAGGGAAGAGAAGCAAGAAGGGGAGGGAGTATAAGGCTAAAGGAAGAGAAGGGGGGTGTAAGGAAAAAAGAGTTAAAAGGGGGGGTGGGGGTGTAAAAGTATAAGCTTATTTACATTTAAATATAGAAGTTAAGTGACATAAGGACAGGCATTTACTAGGTATTTGGTTTTAACTATTGATGGCCATAGAGTGAATTATCTGTAGCCATAGGTTTACGTAGGTATAAGAACACACACATATAGAAGAAGAAGGGGGAAGAAGAAGAAAAGGGACAGGAGGGAGAGTGGGAAGAAGAAAAGGGACAGGAGGGAGAGTGGGAAGGAGGAGGAGAGAGAGAGAGAGAAGGAGGAGAGACAGTAGAAGGTAAAGGTATTGATTAATCCAATTATAGATACCACTAAAAAACTTCATAACCACCAAAGCCAATGGACGAACGTAGCCGGAAACCACGTAACATGTATCCGGGCATTTATTAGAGTCTGGAAGGGGGTCATTTGAGTCTCGGAAAAGGGTCATTTGAGTGAGAGAGAGAAGGAGGAGAGAGAGAGAGAGAGAAGGGAAAGGAGAGAGAGAAGGGAAGAGAAGCAAGAAGGGGAGGGAGTATAAGGCTAAAGGAAGAGAAGGGGGTGTAAGGAAAAAAGAGTTAAAAGGGGGGGGGGGGTGTAAAAGTATAAGCTTATTTACATTTAAATATAGAAGTTAAGTGACATAAGGACAGGCATTTACTAGGTATTTGGTTTTAACTATTGATGGCCATAGAGTGAATTATCTGTAGCCATAGGTTTACGTAGGT
>JARPZY010000014.1:1819710-1835583 GCA_036172905.1 Meloidogyne graminicola | reverse complement strand
TCCTCCTTCTCTCTCTCTCTCTCTCTCTCACTCAAATGACCCTTTTCCCAGACTCAAATGACCCCCTTCCAGACTCTAATAAATGCCCGGATACATGTTACGTGGTTTCCGGCTACGTTCGTCCATTGGCTTTGGTGGTTTATGAAGTTTTTTAGTGGTATCTATAATTGGATTAATCAATACCTTTACCTTCTACTGTCTCTCCTCCTTCTCTCTCTCTCTCTCTCTCTCTCCTCCTCCTTCCCACTCTCCCTCCTGTCCCTTTTCTTCTTCTTCCCACTCTCCCTCCTGTCCCTTTTCTTCTTCTTCCCACTCTCCCTCCTGTCCCTTTTCTTCTTCTTCCCCCTTCTTCTTCTATATGTGTGTGTTCTTATACCTACGTAAACCTATGGCTACAGATAATTCACTCTATGGCCATCAATAGTTAAAACCAAATACCTAGTAAATGCCTGTCCTTATGTCACTTAACTTCTATATTTAAATGTAAATAAGCTTATACTTTTACACCCCCACCCCCCCTTTTAACTCTTTTTTCCTTACACCCCCCTTCTCTTCCTTTAGCCTTATACTCCCTCCCCTTCTTGCTTCTCTTCCCTTCTCTCTCTCCTTTCCCTTCTCTCTCTCTCTCTCTCCTCCTTCTCTCTCTCTCTCTCTCTCTCACTCAAATGACCCTTTTCCCAGACTCAAATGACCCCCTTCCAGACTCTAATAAATGCCCGGATACATGTTACGTGGTTTCCGGCTACGTTCGTCCATTGGCTTTGGTGGTTTATGAAGTTTTTTAGTGGTATCTATAATTGGATTAATCAATACCTTTACCTTCTACTGTCTCTCCTCCTTCTCTCTCTCTCTCTCTCTCTCTCCTCCTCCTTCCCACTCTCCCTCCTGTCCCTTTTCTTCTTCTTCCCACTCTCCCTCCTGTCCCTTTTCTTCTTCTTCCCACTCTCCCTCCTGTCCCTTTTCTTCTTCTTCCCCCTTCTTCTTCTATATGTGTGTGTTCTTATACCTACGTAAACCTATGGCTACAGATAATTCACTCTATGGCCATCAATAGTTAAAACCAAATACCTAGTAAATGCCTGTCCTTATGTCACTTAACTTCTATATTTAAATGTAAATAAGCTTATACTTTTACACCCCCACCCCCCCTTTTAACTCTTTTTTCCTTACACCCCCCTTCTCTTCCTTTAGCCTTATACTCCCTCCCCTTCTTGCTTCTCTTCCCTTCTCTCTCTCCTTTCCCTTCTCTCTCTCTCTCTCTCCTCCTTCTCTCTCTCTCTCTCTCTCTCACTCAAATGACCCTTTTCCCAGACTCAAATGACCCCCTTCCAGACTCTAATAAATGCCCGGATACATGTTACGTGGTTTCCGGCTACGTTCGTCCATTGGCTTTGGTGGTTTATGAAGTTTTTTAGTGGTATCTATAATTGGATTAATCAATACCTTTACCTTCTACTGTCTCTCCTCCTTCTCTCTCTCTCTCTCTCTCTCTCCTCCTCCTTCCCACTCTCCCTCCTGTCCCTTTTCTTCTTCTTCCCACTCTCCCTCCTGTCCCTTTTCTTCTTCTTCCCACTCTCCCTCCTGTCCCTTTTCTTCTTCTTCCCCCTTCTTCTTCTATATGTGTGTGTTCTTATACCTACGTAAACCTATGGCTACAGATAATTCACTCTATGGCCATCAATAGTTAAAACCAAATACCTAGTAAATGCCTGTCCTTATGTCACTTAACTTCTATATTTAAATGTAAATAAGCTTATACTTTTACACCCCCACCCCCCCTTTTAACTCTTTTTTCCTTACACCCCCCTTCTCTTCCTTTAGCCTTATACTCCCTCCCCTTCTTGCTTCTCTTCCCTTCTCTCTCTCCTTTCCCTTCTCTCTCTCTCTCTCTCCTCCTTCTCTCTCTCTCTCTCTCTCTCACTCAAATGACCCTTTTCCCAGACTCAAATGACCCCCTTCCAGACTCTAATAAATGCCCGGATACATGTTACGTGGTTTCCGGCTACGTTCGTCCATTGGCTTTGGTGGTTTATGAAGTTTTTTAGTGGTATCTATAATTGGATTAATCAATACCTTTACCTTCTACTGTCTCTCCTCCTTCTCTCTCTCTCTCTCTCTCTCTCCTCCTCCTTCCCACTCTCCCTCCTGTCCCTTTTCTTCTTCTTCCCACTCTCCCTCCTGTCCCTTTTCTTCTTCTTCCCCCTTCTTCTTCTATATGTGTGTGTTCTTATACCTACGTAAACCTATGGCTACAGATAATTCACTCTATGGCCATCAATAGTTAAAACCAAATACCTAGTAAATGCCTGTCCTTATGTCACTTAACTTCTATATTTAAATGTAAATAAGCTTATACTTTTACACCCCCACCCCCCCTTTTAACTCTTTTTTCCTTACACCCCCCTTCTCTTCCTTTAGCCTTATACTCCCTCCCCTTCTTGCTTCTCTTCCCTTCTCTCTCTCCTTTCCCTTCTCTCTCTCTCTCTCTCCTCCTTCTCTCTCTCTCTCTCACTCAAATGACCCTTTTCCCAGACTCAAATGACCCCCTTCCAGACTCTAATAAATGCCCGGATACATGTTACGTGGTTTCCGGCTACGTTCGTCCATTGGCTTTGGTGGTTTATGAAGTTTTTTAGTGGTATCTATAATTGGATTAATCAATACCTTTACCTTCTACTGTCTCTCCTCCTTCTCTCTCTCTCTCTCTCTCTCTCCTCCTCCTTCCCACTCTCCCTCCTGTCCCTTTTCTTCTTCTTCCCACTCTCCCTCCTGTCCCTTTTCTTCTTCTTCCCACTCTCCCTCCTGTCCCTTTTCTTCTTCTTCCCCCTTCTTCTTCTATATGTGTGTGTTCTTATACCTACGTAAACCTATGGCTACAGATAATTCACTCTATGGCCATCAATAGTTAAAACCAAATACCTAGTAAATGCCTGTCCTTATGTCACTTAACTTCTATATTTAAATGTAAATAAGCTTATACTTTTACACCCCCACCCCCCCTTTTAACTCTTTTTTCCTTACACCCCCCTTCTCTTCCTTTAGCCTTATACTCCCTCCCCTTCTTGCTTCTCTTCCCTTCTCTCTCTCCTTTCCCTTCTCTCTCTCTCTCTCTCCTCCTTCTCTCTCTCTCTCTCTCTCTCACTCAAATGACCCTTTTCCCAGACTCAAATGACCCCCTTCCAGACTCTAATAAATGCCCGGATACATGTTACGTGGTTTCCGGCTACGTTCGTCCATTGGCTTTGGTGGTTTATGAAGTTTTTTAGTGGTATCTATAATTGGATTAATCAATACCTTTACCTTCTACTGTCTCTCCTCCTTCTCTCTCTCTCTCTCTCTCTCTCCTCCTCCTTCCCACTCTCCCTCCTGTCCCTTTTCTTCTTCTTCCCACTCTCCCTCCTGTCCCTTTTCTTCTTCTTCCCACTCTCCCTCCTGTCCCTTTTCTTCTTCTTCCCCCTTCTTCTTCTATATGTGTGTGTTCTTATACCTACGTAAACCTATGGCTACAGATAATTCACTCTATGGCCATCAATAGTTAAAACCAAATACCTAGTAAATGCCTGTCCTTATGTCACTTAACTTCTATATTTAAATGTAAATAAGCTTATACTTTTACACCCCCACCCCCCCTTTTAACTCTTTTTTCCTTACACCCCCCTTCTCTTCCTTTAGCCTTATACTCCCTCCCCTTCTTGCTTCTCTTCCCTTCTCTCTCTCCTTTCCCTTCTCTCTCTCTCTCTCTCCTCCTTCTCTCTCTCTCTCTCTCTCTCACTCAAATGACCCTTTTCCCAGACTCAAATGACCCCCTTCCAGACTCTAATAAATGCCCGGATACATGTTACGTGGTTTCCGGCTACGTTCGTCCATTGGCTTTGGTGGTTTATGAAGTTTTTTAGTGGTATCTATAATTGGATTAATCAATACCTTTACCTTCTACTGTCTCTCCTCCTTCTCTCTCTCTCTCTCTCTCTCTCCTCCTCCTTCCCACTCTCCCTCCTGTCCCTTTTCTTCTTCTTCCCACTCTCCCTCCTGTCCCTTTTCTTCTTCTTCCCACTCTCCCTCCTGTCCCTTTTCTTCTTCTTCCCCCTTCTTCTTCTATATGTGTGTGTTCTTATACCTACGTAAACCTATGGCTACAGATAATTCACTCTATGGCCATCAATAGTTAAAACCAAATACCTAGTAAATGCCTGTCCTTATGTCACTTAACTTCTATATTTAAATGTAAATAAGCTTATACTTTTACACCCCCACCCCCCCTTTTAACTCTTTTTTCCTTACACCCCCCTTCTCTTCCTTTAGCCTTATACTCCCTCCCCTTCTTGCTTCTCTTCCCTTCTCTCTCTCCTTTCCCTTCTCTCTCTCTCTCTCTCCTCCTTCTCTCTCTCTCTCTCTCTCTCACTCAAATGACCCTTTTCCCAGACTCAAATGACCCCCTTCCAGACTCTAATAAATGCCCGGATACATGTTACGTGGTTTCCGGCTACGTTCGTCCATTGGCTTTGGTGGTTTATGAAGTTTTTTAGTGGTATCTATAATTGGATTAATCAATACCTTTACCTTCTACTGTCTCTCCTCCTTCTCTCTCTCTCTCTCTCTCTCTCCTCCTCCTTCCCACTCTCCCTCCTGTCCCTTTTCTTCTTCTTCCCACTCTCCCTCCTGTCCCTTTTCTTCTTCTTCCCACTCTCCCTCCTGTCCCTTTTCTTCTTCTTCCCCCTTCTTCTTCTATATGTGTGTGTTCTTATACCTACGTAAACCTATGGCTACAGATAATTCACTCTATGGCCATCAATAGTTAAAACCAAATACCTAGTAAATGCCTGTCCTTATGTCACTTAACTTCTATATTTAAATGTAAATAAGCTTATACTTTTACACCCCCACCCCCCCTTTTAACTCTTTTTTCCTTACACCCCCCTTCTCTTCCTTTAGCCTTATACTCCCTCCCCTTCTTGCTTCTCTTCCCTTCTCTCTCTCCTTTCCCTTCTCTCTCTCTCTCTCTCCTCCTTCTCTCTCTCTCTCTCTCTCTCACTCAAATGACCCTTTTCCCAGACTCAAATGACCCCCTTCCAGACTCTAATAAATGCCCGGATACATGTTACGTGGTTTCCGGCTACGTTCGTCCATTGGCTTTGGTGGTTTATGAAGTTTTTTAGTGGTATCTATAATTGGATTAATCAATACCTTTACCTTCTACTGTCTCTCCTCCTTCTCTCTCTCTCTCTCTCTCTCTCCTCCTCCTTCCCACTCTCCCTCCTGTCCCTTTTCTTCTTCTTCCCACTCTCCCTCCTGTCCCTTTTCTTCTTCTTCCCACTCTCCCTCCTGTCCCTTTTCTTCTTCTTCCCCCTTCTTCTTCTATATGTGTGTGTTCTTATACCTACGTAAACCTATGGCTACAGATAATTCACTCTATGGCCATCAATAGTTAAAACCAAATACCTAGTAAATGCCTGTCCTTATGTCACTTAACTTCTATATTTAAATGTAAATAAGCTTATACTTTTACACCCCCACCCCCCCTTTTAACTCTTTTTTCCTTACACCCCCCTTCTCTTCCTTTAGCCTTATACTCCCTCCCCTTCTTGCTTCTCTTCCCTTCTCTCTCTCCTTTCCCTTCTCTCTCTCTCTCTCTCCTCCTTCTCTCTCTCTCTCTCTCTCTCACTCAAATGACCCTTTTCCCAGACTCAAATGACCCCCTTCCAGACTCTAATAAATGCCCGGATACATGTTACGTGGTTTCCGGCTACGTTCGTCCATTGGCTTTGGTGGTTTATGAAGTTTTTTAGTGGTATCTATAATTGGATTAATCAATACCTTTACCTTCTACTGTCTCTCCTCCTTCTCTCTCTCTCTCTCTCTCTCTCCTCCTCCTTCCCACTCTCCCTCCTGTCCCTTTTCTTCTTCTTCCCACTCTCCCTCCTGTCCCTTTTCTTCTTCTTCCCACTCTCCCTCCTGTCCCTTTTCTTCTTCTTCCCCCTTCTTCTTCTATATGTGTGTGTTCTTATACCTACGTAAACCTATGGCTACAGATAATTCACTCTATGGCCATCAATAGTTAAAACCAAATACCTAGTAAATGCCTGTCCTTATGTCACTTAACTTCTATATTTAAATGTAAATAAGCTTATACTTTTACACCCCCACCCCCCCTTTTAACTCTTTTTTCCTTACACCCCCCTTCTCTTCCTTTAGCCTTATACTCCCTCCCCTTCTTGCTTCTCTTCCCTTCTCTCTCTCCTTTCCCTTCTCTCTCTCTCTCTCTCCTCCTTCTCTCTCTCTCTCTCTCTCTCACTCAAATGACCCTTTTCCCAGACTCAAATGACCCCCTTCCAGACTCTAATAAATGCCCGGATACATGTTACGTGGTTTCCGGCTACGTTCGTCCATTGGCTTTGGTGGTTTATGAAGTTTTTTAGTGGTATCTATAATTGGATTAATCAATACCTTTACCTTCTACTGTCTCTCCTCCTTCTCTCTCTCTCTCTCTCTCTCTCCTCCTCCTTCCCACTCTCCCTCCTGTCCCTTTTCTTCTTCTTCCCACTCTCCCTCCTGTCCCTTTTCTTCTTCTTCCCACTCTCCCTCCTGTCCCTTTTCTTCTTCTTCCCCCTTCTTCTTCTATATGTGTGTGTTCTTATACCTACGTAAACCTATGGCTACAGATAATTCACTCTATGGCCATCAATAGTTAAAACCAAATACCTAGTAAATGCCTGTCCTTATGTCACTTAACTTCTATATTTAAATGTAAATAAGCTTATACTTTTACACCCCCACCCCCCCTTTTAACTCTTTTTTCCTTACACCCCCCTTCTCTTCCTTTAGCCTTATACTCCCTCCCCTTCTTGCTTCTCTTCCCTTCTCTCTCTCCTTTCCCTTCTCTCTCTCTCTCTCTCCTCCTTCTCTCTCTCTCTCTCTCTCTCACTCAAATGACCCTTTTCCCAGACTCAAATGACCCCCTTCCAGACTCTAATAAATGCCCGGATACATGTTACGTGGTTTCCGGCTACGTTCGTCCATTGGCTTTGGTGGTTTATGAAGTTTTTTAGTGGTATCTATAATTGGATTAATCAATACCTTTACCTTCTACTGTCTCTCCTCCTTCTCTCTCTCTCTCTCTCTCTCTCCTCCTCCTTCCCACTCTCCCTCCTGTCCCTTTTCTTCTTCTTCCCACTCTCCCTCCTGTCCCTTTTCTTCTTCTTCCCCCTTCTTCTTCTATATGTGTGTGTTCTTATACCTACGTAAACCTATGGCTACAGATAATTCACTCTATGGCCATCAATAGTTAAAACCAAATACCTAGTAAATGCCTGTCCTTATGTCACTTAACTTCTATATTTAAATGTAAATAAGCTTATACTTTTACACCCCCACCCCCCCTTTTAACTCTTTTTTCCTTACACCCCCCTTCTCTTCCTTTAGCCTTATACTCCCTCCCCTTCTTGCTTCTCTTCCCTTCTCTCTCTCCTTTCCCTTCTCTCTCTCTCTCTCTCCTCCTTCTCTCTCTCTCTCTCTCTCTCACTCAAATGACCCTTTTCCGAGACTCAAATGACCCCCTTCCAGACTCTAATAAATGCCCGGATACATGTTACGTGGTTTCCGGCTACGTTCGTCCATTGGCTTTGGTGGTTTATGAAGTTTTTTAGTGGTATCTATAATTGGATTAATCAATACCTTTACCTTCTACTCTCTCTCCTCCTTCTCTCTCTCCTCCTTCTCTCTCTCTCCCTCCTGTCCCTTTTCTTCTTCCCACTCTCCCTCCTGTCCCTTTTCTTCTTCTTCCCACTCTCCCTCCTGTCCCTTTTCTTCTTCTTCCCCCTTCTTCTTCTATATGTGTGTGTTCTTATACCTACGTAAACCTATGGCTACAGATAATTCACTCTATGGCCATCAATAGTTAAAACCAAATACCTAGTAAATGCCTGTCCTTATGTCACTTAACTTCTATATTTAAATGTAAATAAGCTTATACTTTTACACCCCCACCCCCCCTTTTAACTCTTTTTTCCTTACACCCCCCTTCTCTTCCTTTAGCCTTATACTCCCTCCCCTTCTTGCTTCTCTTCCCTTCTCTCTCTCCTTTCCCTTCTCTCTCTCTCTCTCTCTCTCACTCAAATGACCCTTTTCCCAGACTCAAATGACCCCCTTCCAGACTCTAATAAATGCCCGGATACATGTTACGTGGTTTCCGGCTACGTTCGTCCATTGGCTTTGGTGGTTTATGAAGTTTTTTAGTGGTATCTATAATTGGATTAATCAATACCTTTACCTTCTACTGTCTCTCCTCCTTCTCTCTCTCTCTCTCTCTCTCTCCTCCTCCTTCCCACTCTCCCTCCTGTCCCTTTTCTTCTTCTTCCCACTCTCCCTCCTGTCCCTTTTCTTCTTCTTCCCACTCTCCCTCCTGTCCCTTTTCTTCTTCTTCCCCCTTCTTCTTCTATATGTGTGTGTTCTTATACCTACGTAAACCTATGGCTACAGATAATTCACTCTATGGCCATCAATAGTTAAAACCAAATACCTAGTAAATGCCTGTCCTTATGTCACTTAACTTCTATATTTAAATGTAAATAAGCTTATACTTTTACACCCCCACCCCCCCTTTTAACTCTTTTTTCCTTACACCCCCCTTCTCTTCCTTTAGCCTTATACTCCCTCCCCTTCTTGCTTCTCTTCCCTTCTCTCTCTCCTTTCCCTTCTCTCTCTCTCTCTCTCCTCCTTCTCTCTCTCTCTCTCTCTCTCACTCAAATGACCCTTTTCCCAGACTCAAATGACCCCCTTCCAGACTCTAATAAATGCCCGGATACATGTTACGTGGTTTCCGGCTACGTTCGTCCATTGGCTTTGGTGGTTTATGAAGTTTTTTAGTGGTATCTATAATTGGATTAATCAATACCTTTACCTTCTACTGTCTCTCCTCCTTCTCTCTCTCTCTCTCTCTCTCTCCTCCTCCTTCCCACTCTCCCTCCTGTCCCTTTTCTTCTTCTTCCCACTCTCCCTCCTGTCCCTTTTCTTCTTCTTCCCACTCTCCCTCCTGTCCCTTTTCTTCTTCTTCCCCCTTCTTCTTCTATATGTGTGTGTTCTTATACCTACGTAAACCTATGGCTACAGATAATTCACTCTATGGCCATCAATAGTTAAAACCAAATACCTAGTAAATGCCTGTCCTTATGTCACTTAACTTCTATATTTAAATGTAAATAAGCTTATACTTTTACACCCCCACCCCCCCTTTTAACTCTTTTTTCCTTACACCCCCCTTCTCTTCCTTTAGCCTTATACTCCCTCCCCTTCTTGCTTCTCTTCCCTTCTCTCTCTCCTTTCCCTTCTCTCTCTCTCTCTCTCTCTCACTCAAATGACCCTTTTCCCAGACTCAAATGACCCCCTTCCAGACTCTAATAAATGCCCGGATACATGTTACGTGGTTTCCGGCTACGTTCGTCCATTGGCTTTGGTGGTTTATGAAGTTTTTTAGTGGTATCTATAATTGGATTAATCAATACCTTTACCTTCTACTGTCTCTCCTCCTTCTCTCTCTCTCTCTCTCTCTCTCCTCCTCCTTCCCACTCTCCCTCCTGTCCCTTTTCTTCTTCTTCCCACTCTCCCTCCTGTCCCTTTTCTTCTTCTTCCCACTCTCCCTCCTGTCCCTTTTCTTCTTCTTCCCCCTTCTTCTTCTATATGTGTGTGTTCTTATACCTACGTAAACCTATGGCTACAGATAATTCACTCTATGGCCATCAATAGTTAAAACCAAATACCTAGTAAATGCCTGTCCTTATGTCACTTAACTTCTATATTTAAATGTAAATAAGCTTATACTTTTACACCCCCACCCCCCCTTTTAACTCTTTTTTCCTTACACCCCCCTTCTCTTCCTTTAGCCTTATACTCCCTCCCCTTCTTGCTTCTCTTCCCTTCTCTCTCTCCTTTCCCTTCTCTCTCTCTCTCTCTCCTCCTTCTCTCTCTCTCTCTCTCTCTCACTCAAATGACCCTTTTCCCAGACTCAAATGACCCCCTTCCAGACTCTAATAAATGCCCGGATACATGTTACGTGGTTTCCGGCTACGTTCGTCCATTGGCTTTGGTGGTTTATGAAGTTTTTTAGTGGTATCTATAATTGGATTAATCAATACCTTTACCTTCTACTGTCTCTCCTCCTTCTCTCTCTCTCTCTCTCTCTCTCCTCCTCCTTCCCACTCTCCCTCCTGTCCCTTTTCTTCTTCTTCCCACTCTCCCTCCTGTCCCTTTTCTTCTTCTTCCCACTCTCCCTCCTGTCCCTTTTCTTCTTCTTCCCCCTTCTTCTTCTATATGTGTGTGTTCTTATACCTACGTAAACCTATGGCTACAGATAATTCACTCTATGGCCATCAATAGTTAAAACCAAATACCTAGTAAATGCCTGTCCTTATGTCACTTAACTTCTATATTTAAATGTAAATAAGCTTATACTTTTACACCCCCACCCCCCCTTTTAACTCTTTTTTCCTTACACCCCCCTTCTCTTCCTTTAGCCTTATACTCCCTCCCCTTCTTGCTTCTCTTCCCTTCTCTCTCTCCTTTCCCTTCTCTCTCTCTCTCTCTCCTCCTTCTCTCTCTCTCTCTCTCTCTCACTCAAATGACCCTTTTCCCAGACTCAAATGACCCCCTTCCAGACTCTAATAAATGCCCGGATACATGTTACGTGGTTTCCGGCTACGTTCGTCCATTGGCTTTGGTGGTTTATGAAGTTTTTTAGTGGTATCTATAATTGGATTAATCAATACCTTTACCTTCTACTGTCTCTCCTCCTTCTCTCTCTCTCTCTCTCTCTCCTCCTCCTTCCCACTCTCCCTCCTGTCCCTTTTCTTCTTCTTCCCACTCTCCCTCCTGTCCCTTTTCTTCTTCTTCCCACTCTCCCTCCTGTCCCTTTTCTTCTTCTTCCCCCTTCTTCTTCTATATGTGTGTGTTCTTATACCTACGTAAACCTATGGCTACAGATAATTCACTCTATGGCCATCAATAGTTAAAACCAAATACCTAGTAAATGCCTGTCCTTATGTCACTTAACTTCTATATTTAAATGTAAATAAGCTTATACTTTTAGACATTATTCTGATAAAAACGCCAGGCAACAGGTTACAATAAAAATTGCAGAATACTTTTTTGCTGCCCGTAGACCTTCACTACAGTACAACCTTACCATATCCCATCCCGCTCTTACTACAGACCGTAACTACTTTATACTTCTTACTACCGTCTCATTTAACATCCCTTTTAAACTCACTACTTTTTCCTGAAACCTTTACACAGTTACATTTATATCACTTACAGAATACTTTTTACCATACGTCCCTTTACGAACATAAACCTTGACGTTATTTTAATTCACTCCGTAAATTGATACCACAACGCTCTTTACTACAGTAAACCTCCGCATTACCCAAATACTGTTTTCTAATCAACTCCTCCTTTGTATATTTCTACTGTACCACCTTACTTGCCCTTTTCCCTCCTACCTTTTTGCACTTTCCCCTTACCTTAACTGCCTTTCCCCCTCCCTTATTGCTACAACTGCTACACTTTTTACTTTTCCTTATTTCCCTTCCACACCTATTTGTTTTCATCCCTCTTAAACTCACTTACTTCCCCACCACTTCACACTTCTTGTTCCTTTACATTCTTTCCTTCCTTACCCTTTCATTTCCCTCCTTCGAACACTTTCACCTACCGAAATACAGACACTTTCCTTTTCACTACTTCCCTTTTTCTCTTTATTATTCTAATTCATACCTACAAGCTTTTACTCCCTTAAACCACTTCTTACCGCGCTTCAACTAAATACCATTAGCCAGACAAAAATATCCTTACTTGCCTGATCCCTCTAAATACTTCCCTTTCTCTTTTTACCTATTTCCACTTTTGGGCAAATTTACCCTTTTTACCGTACACTAACCACATCCTTTTGAACTACACAACCCCTGTAAGCTACTTCTCCTCTACTTTCACTTCCCTCATACACACTATTTTTGTAACTATGCTATTTCGCACACCCTTATCACAATTCATGCCCTCAGGCTTCAGAAACCACCCTTCCTTCCCCTTGGATTTCCCTTCATTACATTTGAAACCCATGGCATTATTGCACCGGTTGTAAACCTTTCACAACTAATACCATCCTATTTTTTTCTTCTCTACCTTTCAGTCTTTATTCCTCTCCTTTTCTCTGCCTTTCCATCTTTTTCTCTTCTTTTTCCTCTAACCTACCCTACTTCGCTTCTTTGCAAACCTGTCCCTTTACATCCAACTCTTGCTTGAACTTCTTCTTACCTTTGAACAATGCGAAAGCCCTGGAAAAATTACAAAGATCAGAATTTGTAAAAAAATAAATTAAAAAAATTGAACTGAACCACTTCTTTCTTTCAGGTGTTTATCACATTTCCTTCCTGCTGCCTAGTCTGCTTTGTGCCATTGCAAACGCTGATCTGCTTAAGTTTGATTAACTCTAAATATTTATAACACAAACCTTTCACAGAACAATCCGACCACTACACCACCACCATAACAATCCAATCCCTCCAGGACATGCACTTCTCCCCTTACATCCCCAACTAACCTATCCCCTTGTAATCTTGCTCCTACTTGCTCTGGAGCAAAACCTCCAGTAATTGCTCATCTTTTGCCTTTAAAAACAAACATAAACTAAACTTAACAACCTGACAACCATACGAATCTCCACCTGTAGCATTGTTAAGGCTTTGGAACCACTTTCTTCAGTTGTTTACATTGTAGAGGATTTTGTTGCACCACCTGTAAATATAAAAAATATTAACCTTATTTGACGAAAAATGCTGTAAATTTGCCGCTTTTTATACCTTTTCCCCCCTTACTACAAAAGCCCTTATTCCTCCCCCTAAACCCTCACTAAATGCTCGTAAAACTATAAAAGACAAACCTTGTTCACGCACTTCATTACTCTTCTTTAATTTCTTCTAATGCTTCACGTCCTGTTCTTCTTTCTCTTCCAATTCATTATGCTTCTGTTCCTCTCCATGCCTCCACAATTACCGCAGAAACCTGTGGAAGCAGCCAGACGTTCCTTCTCCCATCTCCACGTTCCTTCTCTTGCTTTGCGCAAACATCTTCAGCATGCTGTGTACATGCCTCGAAAAACAACATGTTTACTTGGGTTTTACTGCAAGTTCTCCTGCAACAGAGGTGTCATTCAACCATGTTTGCTGATTTTTCCGCCGAAAAAAATAAGGTTTTTTCCCTGTAGTCTTTGTTACACTCCCGGACGTTAATTCGGTCCCTATGCTCTAAAAACACTCCCCAGAAAAAACTTTAAGCTTCCTGGAATGACACCTCAAATTCTAGAATTATAGCGTCAGTGAAAAACAATCCCAAGGCCCCAACTTCTTTATGCTAAATAAAAGACAAAAATCTACAATGTTACCTTAGATTGTCCAGTGAAATTCACCCATAGACAATCAACACAGCTCGACTCTTCGATTACCTGACAACCTTTAGTCCCTTTTAAAGCTTGCAAACTTTTAAATTACAAAAATATTTTATTCATAAAAATTTAAAAACGTAAAATTCATTCCATACACAATTAACATTTCTTCGTTCTTTTTTGAATCACAATTGCTGCCGTTGCGTAGCCACAGTAGAAAAAACAGAATTTGCAGTGGCTCGACAAACTTCCTCGGCATCGGAACGCCATCCATGGACATGTTCCTGCAACAGTGTAGACCCGATCCAGAGAACTCGACTCGCCAAAAGACCTGATCCAGAGAACTCGACTCGCCAAAAGACCCGATCCAGAGAACTCGACTCCGCAGAGAAGGTTCTGAGAACACGGGGCCCTTATCAGAGAAGGTTCTGAGAACACGTGGCCCTTATCAAAGAAGGTTCTGAGAACACGTGGCCCTTATCAAAGAAGGTTCTGAGAACACGTGGCCCTTATCAAAGAAGGTTCTGAGAACATGGGGCCAATCATAAGTTGAACAGAAACAACGCCCTCAAAAGCATTCTTGTCCGAAGTCGTTCGGAGCAGCGTAAGAGCTGCATCTCAGCCACAATCAAATTCTAAACATTATTCATGATTGCATGAAAAAATTTATAAAACCTGTTAAACTCTCGAAATTGATTGATTAAGGACGTGGAAAAAGCCAATGCACGTCCTTAAAAGCCTCAGAAAAATTCACAGATCCATGGCTAGAAGTTCTGCTTCAGCAGCCTTCCAATTGTATAACATTCGCCTGATTCTAAAGATCAACAAAAATTGATTTAAATAAATTAAAATTAAACCGTTTAATGGCTGCCATTTAAATTCCTTTTTCTCTTCTTTTTCCTTTTTTTGTACATTGCGGACGTAGAAAAAAGCCAACGTCCTTAAAAGCCTCAGAAGATTACATATCCATGGCTAGAAGTTCAACCACAAATGCCTTCCAATTGTATAAGATTCATCAGATTCTAAAGATCAAAAATAGTTGATTTACATAAATTAAAATTAAACCTTTAATGGCTCCCATTTAATTAAGCGCTCTTTTTCTCTTCTTTTTCATCTTCTTGTCCACTCTTTTCTTTTCTTATTTTTATTGTTGTTATGCATCATCGCATATTGCCATTTAGCCATATTGTCACTAAAAAACAAAACATTATTAAAAAATTAAAATTTTTCCCTAAAGACTTGCTAGTACATTTCAAAGAATTTAAAACACAATTTAAAGACTATCTTTTTCTAAATTAGTAATTTCACGTATAAAATTAAATTAAATTAAAACCTTTTATTGGCGGCCATTATTTAAATATCTTTTTCTTCTTTTCCATTTTTTGTTCCCTCTCTTTCTTTTCTTCTTTTTATTGCTCTTAAGTTGTCTCTCGTTCGCACATTGCCATTCACCACATAGTCGCTAAAAAAACAAAAGATTATTAAAAACATCAAAATTTTCCCAATCTTTAAATGAGAATTAAATCAAAATTTTAAAGTTAAAAATTTAAAACAGAATTCAGATATTAAATAAAATTAAACCTATTGGGGGCCATTCATTTACATTTCTTTTTCTTTTTTCATCTTCTTGTTCTCTCTTGTTCTTTTTCTCTTTTTATTGTTGCGTCACGTATTGCCATTTGCCACATTGTCACTAAAACAAAAAAATATTTAAAAAAATTAATTAAAATTTTTCCTTAAAAATTGGGAAATTTTTAAAGAATTTGCATAAAAATTGGATGAAAATTTTTTATTAAAAAATATATAATTTCAGGTACTTAAACACATCTTCTACTTCCTCAACATTTATTTCTCTTTAATAAAAGGTATAAGCTTATTTATGTTTACATATAGAAGTTAAGTGACACAAGGATAGTCATTTACTAGGTATTGGTTTCTTTACTTACAGATAGCCATTGATTAAATTGGTGGGATAGTCATTCACTAGGTATTGGTTTATGCTACTCATAGCCATAGATTTAGGCTTCTGTAGGCATAGGCTTGAATAGGTATACGATTGAATATAGTTAGGACAGGCATAGGATTGATTAGGCATAGATTTGATTAGATGTATAGCCATTGAATAGACTGGGCATAGATTTGATTGGACATAGATGTATAGGCGTAGAATAGACTGGATTTAAGATTAACATGGCGTAGATTTGATTGGACGTAGACGTATAGATTTGCATAGGCGTAGATTTGATTGGACGTAGACGTATAGATTTGCATAGACGTAGATTCACCAACGTAAACTTTGACTAGCCATAGATTTTACTATATGTAGCCAATTTGACGCTGGCTTCCGTAGATATAGTTTGTCTTACCCATTGGATTCCGCTACAAACCACATTATTACCGTAACTATTGGCGCCGTAGATAATACTACCTTAGAAACCTTACCGTAG